>JAJPUD010010944.1:0-57840 GCA_023553655.1 Myrmecobius fasciatus | reverse complement strand
GTTATTTTTTCCACTTAGATATTTCACATTTTCTTCTGTTTTTTTTTTTTAAATTCTTTTGATTGTGTTTTATTATTTTTTATTATCTCATGGAGTTGTTAGCTTTCACTTGCCTCACTTCTGATTTTTAAGGAATTATTTTCTTCAGTGAGCTTTCATACCTCCTTTTCCATTTATTCAATTCTGCTTTTTAAGGAGTTGTTCTCTTCAGGGGATTTTTGTGCCTCTTTTACCATTAGGCTAATTCTCTTTTATTTTCTTCATTATTTTTTGTGCCTTCTCTACCAGGCTGTTGACTCTGTTTTCTTAGTTTGCTTGCATTCCTCATTTCTTTTCCCAGTTTTCCCACTAGCTCTCTTATTTGATTTTTAAAATTCGCTTTGAAGCCTTCCAGGAAGTTTTTGTGTGTCCTGCCACCAATTCACATTTTTTTGAAAGTTTTGCCTGCAGCCATTTTGATTTTGTTCTCTTCTTTTGAGTTACCGTTTTGATCTTTCCTGTCATCATAGTAAGTGTCTGTCAGGTTCTTTTTTGTTGTTGTTTGATTATTTTTTAGCCTATTTCTTGACTTTTAACTTTCTGTTAAAATTGATCTCTGCTCACAGAGTAGAGGGGATACTGTCCCGCTCTCCTCCATTGACAAACATCCTCTCCACCCTGGAATTGTGACCAAGGTCCCTGTCCCTCTGGCTGTAAGTGTTAGTGAGTGCTTCTCCTTACCCTGGGCCCGAGACCCACAGCAGCATATGGGCAGTACAATAGAGCTCTGTAGCCAGTGCTAGTAAAGGGTCCTCTTTAATTTCCTTCTGACCAGTGTCCATTCCCCTCACTGCCAACGCAGTTGCCCTCAAAGGCCCACTGCTGATTTGCCGATGTACAGCCTGCACTGTGTTCCAGGTCCAGCCACCACCCTTAGTTAACAGCATTTTTCTGTCAGCCTCCTAAGTTGTCTGGGACTGGAAGATTGTTTCCTCCTGACCTGTTGTTGATCCTGCCACTCCAGAATTTGATTTGAGGGGTTATTTCAAAATTAGTTGGAGGGGATTTCTGGAGAGCTCAGGTGGTTCCCTCCCTTTACTCTGCCATCTTGCTCTACCCTTCAGTCTACACTGTTAAGAGCCCTTTTTGCTAGTCTCTTGTAATAGTTGAAACCACCACACTAGGTAGGCTTTAGTGTCCATCAGTCTGACCCCATCTCTCTCTCAACTTGTCACCTCATGATGTACAAGCATAAGTCAGATACTTGTCAGAAATCTTGGGTTTGAATTCTGGTACTGTTTATTTTTCTAGTTCTGTGACCTTAGATAAGCTACTTTAATTCCCTCAGTTCCATCCTCTGTACATTGAGAGAGCCGAGAGATGATTCTGAAGGGCCCTTCCAGTTCTCCCTTTCTCTAATTGTTTGGCCTGAGTTGCCTAAGTGAAGTGTATATCCCTGATGCACTTTAACTGGAGACTAATAAACAGCAACTTATGTTTTTAATTAATTTTTCTCCCAAACACTGTCCATTATTTAATTTGCTCTCAACAAGTGTGTGGGATCAAAAATTGGAAATGGCCTTTGGGATCCCATCTAGATCAGCCTCCCTCTTTTACAAATGAGAAAGGTCAAATGTTCCCTTTTTGTGCTTGTATTCTCTGTGCCCGGTATGTAGAAAGGGTTAAATTAATAAATGCTTGTTGAATTAAGAAGCTTGGCCAAGGTCACACAGATTATAAGTAGTTGAACCCGGATTAGGACCAAGGTCATGTGCTCTAGTAGGGCAGGTATGGTGCCCATTATACAGATGAAAAAAGTTGAAGCTCTAAAGTGATGACTGGCTCAGGCTCACATGGGCCAGGTTTAGAATTGAGGCTTCCTGACTTTCCAGTGAGAGCTTTGGCCATGTTGCACCCCACTGATATAAGTGCTTAGGAGAAGTCGGGTCCCTAGTTTGTGTATGAGAAGATCCAGGAATGAAGCTTCTGTGCAGCCTCTAAATTAGTCCTGACAGTCTCCATTGTGCTTTCCAGGCCATCTTGTGAGAGGGTGACATATTTAGCTATTCCCAGTACCTCATTTTATTAAGAAAGCTATAAGATTCTCCCTCGCCTCCTTGCTCTCAGTTAATAAGGGTTTGTCTGTTGTTAATCCTAATCTAAGTGCTAATTAATGAGACTTTGGGGTATTTTCCACGAATGGAATCATTTCTTGTTTCGTTGGGTTTGTTTATTTCCTCCTCCTTTACCAGTTTCGCTTGTGACAGAATTTTTGACCTTGCAAACTCCGACTTGATCATCTTTACCCTGAGGGATGTTTTCTATGGCAATTCTATTAACGGCCAACCTTTGGGCACTGGAATAATTTAGTTCACTTCATTATATTCTCCCCTATTAGAACTAGCTTTTCTCCCTTGTCCCTTTGCTTTGATAGATTTTCAGAATTTCTGCCTTTCATATATGCTAATGTTATTGGGGCTGTTTCTATCTCGGCCTGCAGAATGAAGAAGTCAGATTCATGGAAAATGAGCTGGAGATACAGAAACAAAAGTACTTTAAACTCCAGACATTTGTGAGAAGCTTGATACTAGCCATGAAGACTGATGATAAAGAACAACAGCAGGTAAGTCCGAGAAGAGAGCAGGAGGCTGCCGTGTATCATGATGAGAAGTGGGACGCACCACTACTTTCCCACCTATTTTGTCATGTCTATTCTTCTTTCTGGTTTGTACTGAAGAAGGGTCTGTCAGGCTGGGATTTGCCTTCTCCCTCCCCCCACCCTCCCCACCCCCACCCCAGGAACATAATTTCATTCACACTGTCTTCAGACTTTGGATACAGTCCATTAGTGGAAAGACAAGATGGCAGATCGGCACATTTGGTCACTTTGTATCCGTGCCTTTGGATGGGGAATCATGAGACGTACTTAAAAACTAAGCAATCCAAGGCCAAGGATAATCCATCCAGAATATTCCAATGAGAGGGGTTGGCCTTGGCCGGGGCACTTCCCAGGATGCAGTTCCTAGGAGCATCGGCCACTCCAGAGGCCATGAAGAAGTGGGTGTCAGGTCTGGACCTCACTTAGCTTTTGTGGGGGCTGCGGTTCATGGAGGCAGATGGCTTGTGCTCAGTAATGCTCCTCACAAAAGAAACAGCAAAGGATTGGGGGCAACATCCCGTGACAGTGATTATCATCACCTTTGTTCATTGCAGTAGAATGGTCGGTTCTTTCATTTCAAAGAGCAAGTATGTCTTAGGATAGGGGGAGAAGCAGATAAATTCTTTTTTAATCTAAAACTACATAAGTAAGATGAGATTTAAATCTAGGTCTTGCCAAACACAGGCATAGCCCTCTACTTGTACAAAACTACCTCCTTTTTTGTCTCTTACAGTACAGTAACTTTCCATTACGTTCATATGCCATAATTTGTTTAGTCATTCTCCAAGTCAATGGGCACCATTACCTTTTTCATATTTGGACTGTTGACATAATGACCTTTGCCCTCTTTTCATTTTTTCTGGTAATTTCTTAATCTTGCTGGGATGAATTTTTCACACATCCCTTTCCGCTAAAATGAAGCTAAATCTTACCATATGTTGGATCACTAAGCTGGGATAGAACATAGGACATATATTAGCACCTCAAAGAACAAAGAAGCCTTTCTCAAGTTCTTCAAGGCATAAGAAATCCTAGAGCTCTTCACGTTTTTGTCTTTGCCCTAAGGCAAGGCCATACTTAGCCCAGTCCCAAGAAACTCAAGGATCATAGACCTATACTGAGCACATCTTCAGATGTCACCCAATCCAACTCCTTCATTTTTCAGCTCAGGAAATTGAGGCTGAGAAAAGAGAAGTGTCTTACGTATGGTCACACATCTGTTATGGGACAGAGTACAGCTTCGTACCCAATTCTCTTTACTCCAAGCCCAGGGTTCCTGTCTCTTACATCATGCAGAAGATTTGCTCACTGCCCAAGTCTAGCAGGCCATGCCTCTCATAGATTCCTTTCTCTGCATTCTAGAGGAAAACCCAGCTAAGAAACTTAAGGCCAAAGAGGTAACTCACTCATGAGACAACCCAGTCTTCTTCTACCTGCCCCCGGCCTCAGTTCAATCCACCTTTTAATTGCCACTGCCATCTTGGTTCAACCGCATGCATGTAATGAGACTCTGCAATCCCTTCATTCTCAGAAAGCTCAAGTATAGACTCTGAGGACTAATGGTGGCGCTTTAGAATATGGGCTCAGAGGCATTATATTGTCTGAATTAACTGTAAAGGACAACATGTGATCTAATCTTGGGTCTGACCTTCAGAAAGTGATCCTGAACTCCAAGGCTGTAGTCCTATGAATTCAGTTGTGCAGTCGATTTGGAATTACCAGCGTATTTGAATACATGAACAAGACAAATTCATTTTTAGTTGAAAAAGAAAAAGAAAAAGGAAGTAGTTCCAAATTCTCATGTGACCCACACTCTGTGCTGCAATGACTCCTTTGACCTCTGGATAAGACACTTACCTTTTCAGCGCCTTAGTTTCTTCAGATGCAAAATGGACATCATAATAATGTCCAGTAACTTCTTGAAGTTGTTGTGAGGCTCCAATCTGTGGAAAGGGGGTTGCAAACTGTGAAGTACCAAAGCAGTGTGAACTGATCAGCACCATTGTTATTATTGTTGTCCTTATTATTATTGCCAGCAGTGAGCTGAGCCTTCTCCCTTTTCCTTCTTCTCCGGTAAGGGAGCTAGAGGTATAGAAACATGGTGATGATAGCAGACACCTGAATAAAGACCTCTTCTGGAGGCCATGGAATAAATTTGACATTTAATAATTTTGAAATAGGCAATAATCTTGTTAGTGTCTCATTGAATGCAGTATTGCTTTCCTGTGAATCCTGACGACTCTGTTTTGCTTGTCTTTGCCGTGACAACAAGAAACAGGAAGGGCAGGTGAGCCACAGAATTTTTTGCTCCGACAGCAGCTGAAAAAGTTTGAGAACCCCAGATGAAGGGGAGATTGCAAAAAAAAAAAAAAAAAAACCCTAGGTTTTTAATTCATGACAATAAGCACCATGATAATAAGAATGACAACAAGCACCAAACCATGGCCTCAGACTCTTACAGACATTGCCAGCCACAGCCAGTATATCGGTTGTTTTGACTTGGCTGGTTTTCTTTATTGCAAGGGATGGTTCAGTTCTTGGTGGGGAGGGGAGGGGTAATTTGAAATGACTGTGATGTAAAAACAAAAGGCATCACTAAAACTTCTCTAAAACAAAGAGAGAAAAATTGGTTACTGAAAACAGATGATGAAACTTCTTTCTGTCTTCTTGGTAAAGAGGTCAAGGGCCATGGGCATTTAGTGTTGCATACTCTCTCAGACACGACCAGTTACCTGGTTTTGCTTGGCCCATGGGGAGCAAGGGCATGGGTAGGAGGAAATGTATATTGTGAAAAACAAAAGACATCAAGGAAACTTACAGAGACAGACAGACAGACAGACAGACAAAAATAGGGGGAGGGGTCTATCAACTTTATTCCCTGAACTTTTATTCCTTCACCTTTACATGAGGGTAAAGAGCAATAACTATCAAAAAGTTTGCCATACCCCTCTTGCCTCTGCCCCTCTCCACCCCCACAGTGGCCTCTGATTAACATTATGGAGACTGACACGGGACTAGCTCAGCCATACTACACTTGTCTCCACTTGCAAAACCTACAGCAATTGAAGGGAAACTAGTATCAATAAAGTCAACTGTTTACTTTCTTTGCTCCGCAATATAGGCAGTGAAACTAGTCCAGAGATTTGTTCAGGATGTTAATATTCAAAGCCAAGGTCACAATAAGACATTGGAAATCACCACTTCTTAGTCAACTTTATGCCTCAGCACTGTTTTATTTGTTTTCTCCATACATACACATACACATCCATAAATAAATATAAATAGAGAGACATGCTGCCTCTGAGACCCAAAGTCTTCATACTTCACAAGACACCGACATTAGTCAGCCATGGGTAATTCAGTGTTGAACAAATACATAATCCTCTTCCCAGACTTGAAATTATTACTCCTAGATTTGATAATGCAGTTGTCTCACATCCTTTTGGCCCCTGCTATATCTCCTGAAAATCTTAACAAAAGGTCTCGTTAGTGTCTGTTGCAGTGGTTTGCCTTCCTGAATGAGGATGCTTGGCAATTACACATTGAACTAAGTCCAGTCGTTTATTTTGCACAGATTCTGTCTAGCCAGTGCCAGTAATGACTTCCTTGTAGCTGACCTTGGTTAGAGGTTAACCAACATGCCGGAGATGAAAGTCTCTGCATCCCGTTACTGGGATATGGCGTCTGAAAAGGCACGTAGAACTTGGGAGATGACCTTTCTGTATCAGTAATCTCCATTTCAGCCAGAAGTTTAGACTTGTAAACAGCAAAATAAATGGCAGCCCTGCTTTGGTAATGAAAGCTTCATTTACACACAGGTCTTGAAGTAACTTGGCTAAGTCTCTGTTATATAGCCTCTCCAAGGAGTATGTTTCTCATCTTGGGCATGGTAGGCTAAAATGCACTTTACCTTTTTTTTTTCCTAAGGCAGTTGGGATTATTAAGTGACTTTCCCAGGGTCACACAGCCAGGAAGTGTTAAGTGTCTGAAGTCAGATTTGAACTTGGGCCCTCCTGACTTCAGGGCTGGTGGTCTATCCACTGCATCGCCTAGCTGCCCCTCACTTTGCCTTTTAAAAGGAGGTAATGCATCCTGCCTGATTTCATCAGAAGATCTTGTGTCTTCACTCAAGTCCTTTCTTGAATTTGTTCACATTCCTTGCTCTTAGACCACAACTAAGGACTGAAAATTGCCTAAAGCTGCCATGTTGTTTTCAGTTGATGGAGTGACCAAATGGCTTCTTGATTTCCAAGTCCTTTTGGCAAGATGGCTGTGGAAAAGCCAGCCAAATAAAGACCATTTGTTTGGGGTGGGCAGACGCTAGTTCTGGTCATTCTGCCAAAGCAATTGGCCACCGGCAGAGGTGAGTCCCTGGTGGTCTGCCCAGGCAGCCCATTTGCCACACATCATTCCAGACGGATCATTTAACTGTCTGGATTCACCGGGGTGTCCCCATCCCAGGTGGTTACTTGAGTCACCTGTGGATCGGGCCATGGCTTCTAGAGAGGATGCCTGGTCCATTTTGAGGCAGTCGTCTGCCGAAGGCAATTATTCTCCCACAAAAATGCAAAATCGTTTGCAATGAAATGAAAATTGTCTCAGTGATGGAGAGCATAAGTGATACTGGCAGAGTTTAATAAGGCCCACAATTTTCAAGCTCTTTAACAGTGATTATCAGACCCTCCTGCATTAGTCGTGACAAACTAGAGATGCCTCAAACTCTCCAAAGTACTTGTTGGAGAATGGTTACTCATCTTCCTTCCTGATTTCCCCTTTGTCCAGAGTACCTCTCTTGCATAATCCATGCTCCTCAGTATCTCCTGCTTTATAATTATTAAATTGTCGATGAAAATTTCCCTGTCAGATGAGAAACGTGTTCTGTTCTCACCAGGGAACCATGCAGACAGAGGCTTCTTTTTCTAAATCCCTAGGAATAAATCAAAAATGAGACTCTTGCAACTTTTAACATAAACCTAGGAGAATCTGTCCATATACTAATCCAAAAACATTGATTTTTTTTCTGGCCCAGGCCCTGCTGTCAGATTTACCTCCTGAATTAGAAGAGCTGGATTTCCATCACGCCTCGCCAGAGCCTGATGATACCTCATTCAGTTTGTCTTCTTTATCAGAGAAAAATGCCTCCGACAGTTTGTGATTTGGGAAGGGGGGGGGAGATAGGGGGCAATCTATGCCGCAGCCTTTGGGCTGCCTAACAGGTGTGCATTTCAAGATAACTGCATTTTGTTGCCTGATACCCTTCAGTTGGAAAAACAAATTGAGGGAAACAGACAGATTCTGTGAAGGATGGACATGATAGAATGGTTGCAATTTAGCGTGAAAAGAAATATGGGATTTAAAAGCTTAGTGTTTGGGGTTTGGGGCTTTTTTGTAAACTGAGGAAGCTCTATGGGGAAAGCTTTATTTAATTTTTAGCAGTACAGCCATGAAATACTTAAATGTCTAATTTTGGAGAGATTTTGTTTTTCTTTTGTTTTGTAGAAGAGTCTTATTTTGAACAGTAGCTTTGAGCAGGGAACCAAGAATGCAAAAATAATAATAATAATAATAAAGGTATTTCAACACTACCTGTCAAGACGATTGAGCTTGGCTAGCCTGGTTTTTGTGGCCTCCCTCTCTCTCCTCTCCTCTCCTTGTAATCCACACACACCTGTACTCAGGAAAGCAGGCTCAGCATCGAACATTAATGTGAAAAACCAGTTTGAGCCTGGATGAGTGTGGGGAGTTATTCTCGGACCCCTGTGAAAAGTTCATTTAAAACAGAGATTGAACTGGAAAAGTACTTGCCAGCATGTAATCACGTCATGTAAGTTGTTACTATCCTTCCATCCTCTTACCAAACTGTCTGGGGTGGGGCAGGGGGAAACACCGTGGAAGATCCATTCAATAACTGAAGTCCAATTCGTTATTAAATGGCCAGAGACAAAAGCATGACTGTCGTCAAAGATCAGACTCTTAATGGGAATTCTCAATCACCGCAGATGGCAACTATTGGTAGGATTCACACTGGACTGGCGAATTTTTGAAATCGGACTGGCTAAAGTGTTGCAGGAATATCCCGTGCTCATTTCTGCCTTCATAATGTGTTTCAGTTCATTATGCTTCATGAAATGGGAAAAGTCAAGGTAAGCTAGTGCCGTTTTCCCCTCTAGTTCCTCTGAGAGCGCACAGGCCCCATGTAGAACGTGTACAGTGCCATCAGCCAAGGATGCCCGCCGTCCTCCCAGAGCTGCCCTGCTCTTGTGAATCGGGAGCCTTGGAATTTCCTGGATGCCATTTACAGAGCATTTGGGCCAGTTGGGCATGTTCCCCAATTGTTCTGTTAGCAGGCACCAGATGGCAACTCGCTGGCGAAAAGACTTGGCTTCCTGAGCGCCAGATGGTATTACCTAGACCTGATCCAGGTAAATGCCAACTTGTCCCCAAGCACACAGTGCTTTGTGACTTGGCAGCGTGGAATTGAGTTGCACAGTTAAATACAGCAAGGATCAGTGTGGTAGGTGGCTGCCTCGGTCGTTTCAAAAAGCAAATACTCCTAAGTACTAGGCATGTTGTCATCAAAACCAGATTGGACCCCTGAAAAGTCACAGATAGCTCCTTCTGACTCCACAGAAGGGCTTGTGAAATTCATTCAACCCTCAGATGTCCATGTAGAGAACTCCCTTTGTGGGAAATCTCGCCACTGGTATACATCATAACCAATCTAGAACATCAGTTAATCCTAAGAAGTAGCCTGAGGCAAAAAGAAGTTGGGTGACTTGCTGGGATATGTGTGTATGTATATATGCACATATATGGATATGTATACATGGATACACACACACACACACACACACACACGTATATACATTTCTTTGATACTGTCAGTGGCCATGCTTTCACTAGCATTCCTCTTCCAAGTCTCCTGTTGTTTTGAAGTCAGTCTTTAAGGCTTGCTACAGTTAACGAGTTCATCAACCTGTGGTCAACCCAATAATGACCCTCTCCCAGGGAGTTCTCAGATGGCATATATACAGCATCTGTCATGGGACACATACCTTCAGCCTTCCCACGTTGTAGTACCTATCAAAGAACGCGCCCTACTGACACAGCTTTCAAGAAACCAGGTTCATGTCCACTTCACGGGGAGACAGCAGAGGAAGACTTTATTTGAGGGGGGTTGCACATGTGTGTACCACGTGCATATACACATGGAATTGGGCTCTCCCTGTGCCTCCCACCCTCCCCATGATCCAAACTGCATCAGTAGACGTGAATATGAGTAAGGCCACAGACTCCCAAATATTAGGATAAACTTGGTCATTTCACATCGACC
The DNA here is from genome assembly GCA_023553655.1 of Myrmecobius fasciatus. NCBI lineage: Eukaryota > Metazoa > Chordata > Mammalia > Dasyuromorphia > Myrmecobiidae > Myrmecobius > Myrmecobius fasciatus. The sequence continues at coordinate 47,869 of JAJPUD010010944.1, read as the reverse complement.
TCCCTGTCTTCATATGATATCTCTAGGCAAGAGATCCCAAATTGTCCAGCCTGTATAAGGGCTTTGACAGTCAGTGAGTTTGCCTTTGGTATCAGTGAATGAATATGTGAATTCATCATTCTGGGTCTCCCACTAAGGGTGCCAATTGCCGCCCATTGAGGCTTTTCATTTTGGGCTTGTCTGTGGCTTTCCATACGTCCTCAGAAGAGGACCCACCCATTCAGTGACCTGGAACCCAGCCTCCAGCTTGTCTGACCAGTAGCCTCTGGGCTTTTTGCTGTCCCTCAGTCTCATCATCCAACTGGCCCATTACCCTTTTCAGTCCTATGTTTCCATGAAGCCTTCATCTCTCCTTGCATGTGGATGTCACCCGGGCTTACTCCAAAGCTTTTGGTCGGGGCCCAGTGACGGAGCACGTGTACCATTGAAGGACCAGCTCCTGTAGCATACAGAAGGCGACTACCAGTGGGCCGGCTGGCGGGTTACAAATCCTTTGACCATGGCAACCTGTGAGATGAAGAATTCTTCTTCTTCCTTATTTTAAAGTAAGCTCTTCTTGTTTTATTCTCACTGTAAATGAAGACTGGCTGATTAGCTTTTCCATAACCTTTTGCATGCTTGGACCATAATTATCACCTCAGCCTCTTCTTCTCGAGGCTAAATAATCAATGAGTCAACAGATATTTATTGAGCGTTTGCTCTTTGCGAGACCCCACACTCTGTGCCGCATCCTAATTTCCCAAGACTGCCAAGAATTCTTTCTTGTTAACTGTTTCAGTGGTGATCATAAAAATTATTTCATTTGAAATAGAACAGATTCAGGATTAAGGAATCTCCTGGGGGCGATTCCCAGATGGAAGCATGGGGTAAGCTTCTGAGGGGACTCCTAAGACCCCAGTCTGCATTAATGTTCAGGGAGAGGGGAACCTACGGCCATTCTATCTCCCGAAGATGTGGCACACTGGCACGCTGGTATTTGCACCATTCAGAACGACTTCACTCACCACTGGTGGAATTAAGATGCTTCTAAATTGGGACACGGTCCGTCTCTAGGCAGAAACAGCAACACTACACTGCTGTTTCTGGGCAGGAAGAAGGGTTCGGGTTGGCAGATTGTGATTGTGCACATTGGAGTTCGAAAAGGATGCCAGGGTCAAGTATTCTATTAATAAACTATGAGGCCCAAAAGGATGGGCTCCCAGGAGGCATTGCAGTTGAGCGGAAAGAGCACTGGACTAGGAGGCCCAAGCCTGGAGCTGTGTGCCCACAGGCCAGTTTTTTATTCGGTGGGCCTCTGATTGCTTATCTATAAAATGCAAGAATTGGTCTCCAAGGCGCCTTCCAGTTCTAAGATGGCATGACTGATTTGACTGAGTTTAGCGCAAGGAAAAATTCACAGATAAATGATACAGGAGCCTTCTTAGAATTTCACTTCTACGAAACCCAGGTTTTCTTTTGGAATATGTGGTTACTGTTATCCTGCCACCGTGTTATTGCCATCACACCTCAGGCTTGAGAGGTGGAAGGGACTTTGTCTAACCTCTCATTTTTTTTTAGGAAATTGAGACCCACAGAAGGAAAAATAACTTGCCCAGCATCATCTAGTGAGTTAATGGTCAGTTGCTTGGTGGTTGTCCTTTGTTCTCAAAGAAGACCAAAATGACATCGCTATGTTAGAGTCAAGTTAGTGACGTAAGAGTTAATAGTAGGGTAAGGACTAGAACTTGGGTTTCTCGATTCCCAGCCCAGCCCTTTTTCTACTCTAAGCCAACTCTTTTTTTTTCCTTTCTTTTTTTTTGGAGGCCATCAGGATGAAGTGACTTGCCCAGGGTCACACAGCTAGTAAGAGTCTGAGGCCAGATCTGAATTCAGGTTTTTCTGACTCCATGCTGGTGTTCTCTTCACTGTACCCCCTAGCTGCCCTTGGAAAGGCAACTCTGAGAAAGGATCATCACTGCTGCTTCTCAGGAAGACCAAGGCCAATGTGAGAGCCGCTTCTCCATTTTGATGTCTGCCACGAGCTCAGGATCCCCATGAGTATCATCATCAATTTCAGGCAAGTCCCCATTGAGCAGCCGTGAGAAAGTGAGAAACCAGTCCCTGGGGGCCAGGCACACGGGGAAGAAGGCAAGAAGTAAATGGACCTCCCCAAGAGAACTCATGATGGCTTGTGGTAGGCTTGTCTCCTCTTACCAGAACCATTTTGGTGGCAAGCCCTTCATGAAAATGTTGACAGTTGTTGGAGAAAGCTGGCTAGGGGGCCAATGACACTTCCCTCTACCCGTTCCGTCTTCTTTTCTGCTAGGGCTCTGAAAGGCAGCTGCACAGTATTACCCTCAGGACCCCTCACATTCAGGAATCATGTTAGACATCCAGCGGGGAACAGCGGGGTAGGAGGTATGTGTGTCCGAGGGGCGGGGTGGGGTGGGGTGGTTGATTGGCTTTTGAAAGTGTGTTCCTAGCTTGGCCTTGTTGGGTCTTTAGGATTCAGCCCACTTTCACTGAGTGGTCTCTTCCTCTTGCCAGCTGGATGCCCTACATTCACACTTAGAAAACCGCTCCAAGTTTGGACAGTTGATTTATGGGAGTATCTCTTTTTTGGCAGCTGCCATTGTTATTTAGATCCTCAGGCTGTGCAATCAGGTGTCTTATAGCTATGGGTCCCGCAGGTTTGGCTCCATTGATGCCAACTTGTTGTGCCGTCACCCAAATGTTTATTCCCACATTCCAGATTAATTAGAGAATGCCCAAAGCACGGGTCAGAAGACCTAGCTGTGTCTGCAGTCGGCATCATCCTTGGCGGATAGCACTGTACCACCCACATCCCAGGTCAAAGCCACGGGATGCTCTAGTGAAAGCCCCTACCGACTTCCACACCAATAACTAGAATGCCTTGGTCTGATATATGCCAGATTTAAGAGCAGCTTTGTTAAAGGGGATATTTCAAAACTTCTAGGCCGTATGAAGATTCGGTTTAGCATCAACTTATTGAATTAATGATTCTTCTTGTGATTCCGCGTCCCAGGTTGTGCTCACTACCTCTGAAAAACTACCATTTAAAGCCACATCAGACTGTAATGTGAACTTTTGTAGGCTTTTTATTTAAACTTTTATAGGCAATAAATGATTTCCAACAAATACACATCTATTTCTTCCTTTGCTCATTTTCTAAGCTTTTGTATTTCATGCAAGTTTTATTTTCATTGTCAGTAGCTTTTCTCCTCCCCCAAAAAATTGCTCATAAAAAGGGAAATAAGGCAGGGGGCGGTGATGGATTGGGTGGGGCGGCCAAGGGGGAGAGAAGTGGAAAACACAGAACATTCGATTTGTGACTTGGTTGCCTTCCAAACAGAGATGTGTGTGTTGCTCTTAATAGACTTGAGCAGAGAACTGTTCCAGTACCAAGGAAATAAAAGGAATATTCCCTAATAGACAACAGACTCTTGTTCGAGATAGAATATGCAAATAGGAAATCCACCATGTGCAATGCAGCAGTGTGAACAAAGACAAGTGTTTTTCTCAAACACTGTTTGTTGTCCTCCTCCAAGCACCCAAATCCTCCTGCCTCCTTCTGCTGCCAGTTGTGTGTGCTTTCAGTTCAGAGGAAACACATCCTTTCCTTGTCAAAACTTCATGGCAATTAAAAACATCCATGCTACTGAGGGGGTAGGGGTGGGATTGGGAGTGGGAGAAGGGAACAATCATTTAATAAGGACCTACCGTGTACCGGGCATCGTGCTTAGTACTTTGCAAATATCATGTTATTTGATCTTCACAACAACACAGGTGGGTAGGGGGTAGTAGGTATTATTATTGTCCCCATTTTATAGTCAAGGAAACTGAGGCAAACATTGCCAAGAATATTACTACAAGAAGCAGAAATGTGTATACAGTCCCCCTCGTTGTACTGTCTGTTTCTCCCTGCATAAGGGAAAGGTTTAGACCTAGTGACCTCAAAGGTCCTTTTTGCCTCTGAAATGCTGTGGTTCTTTTGCTTATATCTCTGAAAATATTTTGTTTTAAAAGGCAAAGCATAAGAGATTGTTTTCCAAGCCATGGGGAGCACAGCAAGTTGACTTAACTTTGAGGTTTGGGAGCGAATTGTATCACAAAATGGACTCCTACAATATGTCATCCAGATATAACATAATGTACTGCCTTGGGCATGTTCCTACCAGGCAAGCCTTCCCCATGGATCCAGGGTGTTACCACTTGATGTCTTTGCTAAGAAAGCTATTACACTTACACTAGAAAACTCAGGAGCAGATCTTACATTAAAGAAATATTGGGGGGGTTGTTTTGTTTTCTCACAAAGTTCCCTATATGTGTGGCTATGAGTTTACATGAAGGATTCAAAATAACGTGGCTTGGAAATCCATGACACTTTGGTTCATCCTTAGAACTGCCTACCATTGGTCACATGGGAATCAATCCACAAACACTTCTTAGTTGTCTCAATGGGTCAGGCATTGTGTTAAAAGCTGGAGATAAAAAGGAAAAGATAAAAAAAAAAGACCCTTCCCTCAGAGACCTTATATCCTAGTGGAGCCAATAGATTGTGCGTCATCTAAGTACAAAATACTTACAGAATAGATGACTTTGGAAGGGAAGGCTCCGTTAGCAGGAGACTTGGGAATAGGTCTCTTACAGAAGGTGGTACCTGAGCTGAAAGTCTAAGAGGCAGAAGTATTTTATTTTTCAAAGATCATGACCTTGTGGGTTCAGGTGCTTCTTCCATAAATGCAAATCATCATCTTTCTAAATCGTAATCGATTAGTGTTTTGCCAAGGGAGGGGAACTCCCCGTGTGGAAAGTCTATCCATGATGCAAATCGGTAACTAACGTATAGTCCTGGAGCATTGTCTAGCCTGATGGAAGATTAAGCAGCTTGCCCATGGCCACACAATGTCTTAGCTAAGACCCAGGGCTTGACTTCAAGAACACCACCCCAACTTGCCTCTCACCCTGTCAGTGATGACTCAGAAAGTCACGACGATGAGTGTGGCCAACCCTGGGAGGGGCCGCTCTGAGCTTAGCCAGGCCAGCCAGGCCCAGGAGGAGCACTGGTATGGAAGGGCCATCTCTCACAGGTTTTATAAATTATGTTAATATTGAATTCTCCTGTGAAAGAATGATTGATATCAAGCTTTCATTTTACTCAGATATTCAAATGAATCCTTCGTGTCATTGATTTAGGAGTTTCTTTCAATTATGAAGATGGCAGCCTGGCCTTGCCTGCCCAGCCAGTGTGACTCTTGCCTATACCCTGACCGGAGTTCACCAAGAGGTACTTTAGTCATTGGATCTATCCAGTATCATTTAAATAATCTAATATTATTACATGTAGCAAGACCTACTTTGAAAGACCCTTTGTCACGCTATTCTCCACTCAGCTGTCAAAGTGATCTCAAAGCCCAGATCTGACCATATCACCCATCACCCCAACCACCCCTCAGTAGTAACTTGCAATGGCTCCCTATTACCTTCAGTACCTGGGCTCTTGCTACCTTTCCAGTCCACCTACACCTTCTCCCCTCATATACTTTATGACACATAACACAATATTTCTCAGTTCAAAGCTTTTTCCCACCTGTTCCCCCGACCTTAGAAAGAGCTAGGTAATGCTTGCAAGACTCATCTTCCTGAGTTCAAATCTGGCCTTAGAAACTTACTAGCAATGTGACTCTGGGCAAGTAATGTCAGTTCTCTCAGACTCCATTTCCTCAACTTTCAGGAGAGTTCAGTTTTCCAGTTGTAGTTGACTCTGTGACCCCATTTGGGGTTTTCTGGCAAAAATACTGGAGGGGTCTGCCATTTCCTTCTTCAGTTCATTTTATAGATGAGGAAACTGAGGCAAGGAGAGCAAAGTGACTTGCCATGGGTCTCACAGCTAGTAAGTGTCTAAGGCCAGACTTGAACTCAGAAAGATGAGTCTTTTGTGATTCCAGGCTCAGTGCTCTATTCACAGTGCCATTTAGCTGCCCTTCTTCAACTTTAAAATGGGCATAATAAGAGCACCCACTTTCTAGGGTTGTTATGAGAATCAAATGAGACAATTTTTGTAAAACGTAGCACAGTGCCTGGTTCATAGTTGGCACTTAATAAATGTTTGTTTCTTTCCCCCCTTCCTTTCTTCCTCTTTCCCTTTCTCCCTTTCTCCCTCCATTCCTCCCTTCCTTCTTTCCTTCTTCCTTTCTTCTTTTCTTCCTTCCTCCCTCCTTCCCTCCCTTCCTTCCTCCCTTGCTTCCTCCCTCCCTTCCTTCCATTCTCTTCTCCACCTCCTAGCTTCCCTGGCCTCATCCATATATCAGCTACAATCCCACCTATAAGAAGCCTTAATATTTGAACAGAGTTTTGCTTTTCTTTGTATTCGCCAGCACTTAGCACAGTGCCTAGAATATAGTAAGTGCTCGATAAATGCTTGTTGACCCCTTCATAATTTAGCATCCTTCTCTAGAAGATGTGGTCACACTACATAATCTGTAAGGTTCCATCTACCTTGGATCTCAAGTCCATGGGATCTCTTAGAACTCTAATTTTCCTCTACCTTTGTCATTCCTTGATAATAAATTGAGTCTTGAGGGCCCACCCTCAGTGTGGCAAGAGAAAAGATCTGAAGTCAGAAGACCCAAGTTCAAATTCTGGCTCTGCCACTTATTAGTGTGGCCTCTGGCACGTCACTTGACCTTTGTAGGTCTCAGGCTTTTCGTGGCCAGTGCCCCTTTTAGCTCTAAAGCTGTGACCCTTTGCTTTAGAGACCAGAGCAGTAGTGCAAGGCCCGGGGTTCGCCCAGCTCAGGTTGGTTGGGCCCGTAAATCCCTGTCAGGGCAGTTCTCTTTATTGGAGGCCTGTTCCATGATCACATGCTCTGAGTGCCCAACCGCCTCTCTGTAATGCTTGTCCCTGGCCACAGAGGGCCAGGTAAGAGAGTGTGGGCCAGTGATAACAGCCTGCCTTTCACCGATGGGGTTTGATTTAGGAAGTTCTGGGAAGGCCATCCTCTATGTAAACATGTCTTTGTTGAAAGGGAGCTTTTCTCCAATTCTCTGGTTTTACAGATGAGGAAATGGAGGCCTCCCCCCCAACATTCTGGAGGTGAGAGAGAGCTCAGTGGTCACCAGGTCCAACCCACAGCTGAAAAAGAATCCGCACTCCAGTGGCCTCCACAGGAAGTCATCCATCCTTTGTTGGAAAGGCTTCAGTTAGGGGGAGCCAAAACGTCCCGAGGGAGCCCATGCCATTTTTCAATAACACTAATTGTTGGGAACTGTTTCCTGATGTCAAGTCCCAGTCTGCTTCTTTACAGCTTCCACCAACTGCTCCTAATTCTGCCCTCTGGGGCTGAGCAGAACAAGTAGATCTGTCTTGCACAGGACAGCTATCAAGAAGTGACTTGCCCAGTGTCACACAAATGGCAGAGGTGAAATTCAAAACCAAGTCTCCTGATGCCAAATCCAGTGTGCTTTCCACCACGCATGCAGCTCGCCTCGGGAAAATTCACTTCTCTGAGTTCATTCTCTTTAAAAAAGAGAAATGTCCTCAAAAGGCTTATAGCTGGGGTATGAGGGGGGGCAATAAGCCATCCAGAGCTTAAGGCCCATTGGTACAAGCAGCTGATTCCCACAGTTAATAAGAACTATAGACTGAAGTCATGGGATTTTGCCTGGGGAACAGGTCACAGGAAGAGGAAGAGGAGTCAATTTGAGGCATCGAGTATTTCTGGGAAGGTCAGGCTGGGATGGAGCATCAAAGCACAAAACTTGAGAAGCCTGAGACTTCCCAGTTGGGAGATGATTCCTTACAAAAATAAGTCCACTATGGGGGCAGCTAGGTGGTGCAGTGGATAAAGCCCCAGCCCTGAAGTCAAGACTTGAGTTCAAATGTGACCTCAGACTAGCTGTGTGATCCTGGGCAAGTCACTTAACCCAACTGCCTCAGTAAGTATATATATATATATATGTATGTATATAAAATAATCCATCAGCTGTGGCATTGTTTGTACTTGAACACAATGCCTTTATATCACCCTGACCCTAATGAGGAGGAAGAAGAGGACTATTAGCCCTCTTTTTTTTTTTTTTAAACAAATGAGGATACTAAAGTTCCAAGAGGAAAAGGATCTTTCCTGTGTTAATCCCAACAAGAAATGGAACACACAAGATATGAATCTTGGCTTGCCATTGTACCATGGCATGTCACCTGCCAAGAGCAACAAAACAGCCTTTTCCCCACTGGTTCTCTCAGGGGGGCAATGGTAATCTGCTTCCATGTCTACCAGGTGGTGGCTTAGACACTGGGCAAATTGAGCTCCCTAGCTTGTCTGGAAGAAAGAATCCAGGCTCCGGAAAACAACCTATTTTCCTGTACTCATCCATGAGGAATATGCTTGAACACCTCAAAAATTGATTTCCTTGTAGAGGAGGGGAAAGAGGGAGGAAAGACATCTTTCTATTTCTTCCACTATGTGCTAAGTGCTTTTAACAAATTTTATCTCATTTGACCGTGGCAGGGTGCCCTCTTCGCGGATGCTGGTCACAGCTCCTCCACACTTTAGAATACCATCTTTATGAGTTATTATGCCCCCCCCCAAAAAAAAACCACCCAGTGACCAGCCTGGAAGTAAATCCCGTTTGTTTTTCTAACTCCCTCTTTCTTCTGTCTCTCTCTCTATCTCTATCTCTCTGTCTCTGTCTCTCTCACTTTTCCACTATTTTTATGGAAAATGTTGATCTATGTCCGAACTATGTCATGAACATCAGTGCTAAAGAGAATATAGATTGCCCGCAAAAATCCATTTGTGCACCTCTGCTTCCCAACCCCAGAAAATCGAGCCAGTAACATCAGTTCTGGGAGAGCAAAGCTGTCTTTTAGCCTAAGCTGGTTTTTTTCTGCTGCACATTAAAGGATGAGAGACTTAGAGCTGGATATGACCTCAGAGGTCATTAAGTCCAAACCCCTCATTTTACAAATGAAGAAACTGAGGTATACAAAGGTGAAATGACTCAGCCAAAGTCACACGGTTAGGAAGAACCGTCCAGATTCAAACCCATGACCCCGACTCCAAATTCTGCATTCTTCCCGAGTTCATTTTCAAATGACTCATACTCTGTTTTTCTATAAGCTTCCTGTACCTTCTTATATGCATCCTTGTTCTTCAGTGATGTTTTCCTGGGTTAATTCTCAGGATTCTGGAAAATCCTTCATTTACACATATCTGCTAGCCAGTTGGATCAGAGGGAAGGACGATTTATTTATCTTTGCTAAACCAGTCCACTGGACTCAAGGCTATTTTCCTAATTCCGTAACACTGGTTAGAAAAATGAAATAAGTTTTTCATTTCTCTATTAATATTTTATGTTTATTATTATTTTATTTTATGTTTAAGCAATGCAAGAAAACAGTTCAATTGGAAAAACAAGACTAGTTCCACAGGGAATGGAGGAATTGATGGCTGAGAGTATAAATGAGAGCTGTGAGGTCAGAATGAACTGGACTGCAGCCATTTAGAAGACTAGCACCCAAACACTAGCAAATTGGAGATTGAATAAGCTGCTGTCAAAGAAATAGCACTTATTTAGCCCTAACTGGAGCTTCATAATACTCCCTTTTTTGCCTTTTATCTGGTAGAAATCCTAGCCTCATTCCTGCCTAGCCCCCAACTTTGCATGCAGTAATTGCTTATTCCATGCTGAAGTGGTTGAATTGGATATAAGCTGAAAGATTTCAGGAAGAGGACCTGTTCCCCACTCCTCCACTGGCCTCAGTTCCTCCTTTGTCCATTAAGCAGAGATGGTAGGAAACAACTTCTGGGACTTCTTTGCTCTCCCCCAAGTTTAAGGCCTCCACTCCAAGCCTGTGTGCAGTCTGTTCCCCGTGTCTAGAATGCACTCCTTTCTCACCTCTGCCTCTCAGAAGGCTTACCCCTCTATACCATCTCCTACAAGAAGCTTTTCTTGATCTTATTTTCTCCTAAAATTATGTATATATTTATCTCTTTATGGGTTGGATTCCCCCCCCCCCGTGATGCGTGATGTAAGCACCTTGACATCAAGGACTGTCTGATTTCTGTCCGAATCCTCAGCACCTAGAACAGTGCCTTGTACAGAGTAAGTTCCTTATCAATATTTATTGGATAAGATTAGCTTTATTATTATTATTATTGGATCAGCAAATAGGTATGTCTTGACTGTCTGTTATGATGCTAGCACTAGTCCCTTTAGGGGACAGAGAATTATTAAAAAAAATTCATTTCAAAGTTCTCACAATTTCTTTGGGGAGAAAAGCCATTTTTTCCTAGAATCAGAATCTCCAAATTGGAAGAGAACTTTGAGGTCTCTCTCCTGAGCCTCATCCTCTAGCCTGTCAGTGTCCCAGGCAGAAGTAAACAGAGCACTCAAGATGAGATCCGACGAGGTCAGAGGAGAGTACAGTGTGTCTGTCTCCTCTCCCTGTCTGGACACTAGCTTCTGTGCATGTGGCCTAAGCTGTGTATTGGAGACAAGCTGTCACTAATATGTAAATTTCACATCAGTTCCTTCTCATCCCATGAAAATGGGCCGCTGTTCTCTTGTTCGGGAGCCTCTCGAGGGGGATCATTTTCTCCCCATTAAGTGCTCCAAATCACTGAGGAAATAAGCCTTCTCCTTCTTGAATTCTTAAGTACATACTGCTCATTTCAAAGCTAAGACTGTCCTTTATAAGGAGTACTAAATATGGCTGCCTCAAACTCATGAAATGTCTGGATTGAGTTTCAGATCATACTGGGACTTTCAACCAGGCTGGTAAAAGCTAGGTATAAACTGGGCCCTCCCATGCCCATGAAATGGTCATGAAAAAGATGGGATTTTCAACTGCCCCCTTGCTATGAAACCGTCCCCAAGAGTGTTAGGTTTGATTAATAGTGGTTTCTCTATGTAGCCAAAGGCAGAAAACTGTTGAGTTTGTATAGCGGGGGACTAAACAATGAGGGCTCAGTCCTGGGAGTACGCGTGTTTGGTGAGCCTGTTTTTGGAAGTTCCTGACGATATGGAAGGAAACGGCCCAACCCTCCACTTCAGAACACATATGTGGATTCTATGACCATTTCTGGTCCATTTACAGCCACCCTTTTGGTTGGCTGTTGAGCCAGTATTGGCCGTGCCTACAAGATTGCAAAGGGGGAATGCAACCCTGTTTTTTGCCTGGCTGTGTTCAGGTGAGGAGGCGAGGACTGCTTTAAGCTTTGGGCGGGCAGAGAGCAAGCTAGTACCCGGGGCCTCCTCAAGACATCCTGAACTGGCACCGTGCTGTTGCTTCTGTCCCTGCTGTATCTATTTTTTCCTGCCTGGGAGAAGAAGTTGTGCATATAAAACAACCCAGGTGGCTACTTGGTGAGCTTGGAAAGGATAGAAGATAGAGTCTGTTGATGGTGAGGAGTGAAGTCCCAGGGTTATCTGCTTGAGTGGCACACCAACAGATAAAGGGCAGCCAGAGGGAGTAACTTATCCACTGTTATCTTAGCTATTCTGAATCGGAGAAGAACCCATCAGAAAGGGGGCTCAAACTGACAGCATTCGGGACACTCCCCTAACCCCTCAGGGGCATCCCAAGAAACCCCAGGGCAGGATAGGATGGAGTCCTGCTCTAAGAGCCCAATTTGCCAGTGACAGTAGAAGTGGGGATAAGACATCTGCCCTCCCCAGGGTAGGGCCTCTCCCTAACATCTACATCCAAGTAAAATCTGGTCCAGAGCAACCCTGAAGGAGAAAGAGAGGGCACTGAAAGGCTGGGAGGGGGTAGTCTGGCTTAAAGATATCTGATAGATTGCTGGACTTGGAGTCAGGAAGAGGTGAGTTTGGATCCTGCTTCAGAGACTTATTAGCTCCCTGACCCTAAGCAATTCACTTATATCTCACGCAGCCTCAATTTCCTCATCTTTAAAATGGGAATAATAATAGCACCCAGTTCATAGGATTGTTAGGAAGTTCAAATGAGATCTTCTGGGTAAAAGGCTTGGCAAACCTTAACAATAATAGCTGGCATTTCTAGAGTGCCTACTTTGTGCCGGGCACCATGCTCAGGGCTTTACAAATATTATCTTCTTTGACCCTCACAACAACCCAGGGAGAGGTAGTGCCCCATTCTACCATAGAGGAAACCAAGGCAAACAGAAGTAAAGTGGCTTGCCCGGGGTCAGAAAGCTAGTGAGTGTCTGAGGCCAGATTGGAATCCAGTTCTTCTGACTCCAAGCCCCGGGGTGCTATCCACTGCACCACCAAGCTGTTAGAGTGACTTCTCCTTGATAGCCTGGTGATATCCATATGGGCCTGAGTGCTTTTTTAGCTCCAGCCAATGGGGTGCCTTGCTTCCCTCTAGCACCTAAGTCACCAGTCCTACACCTCCCCTCCCCCCCCCAATAAGCCTTGGCTTGGGGTGGTCATTCCAAGTTGTCATTATCTGAGAACAGCTCCACCACTTTCAGCTCAAAAACAAACAAGATGGATTCTGGATGAAGGGAAAATGATCAGCCATAGTTCAACAGCTTTGGCATAGAGGCTGCCAAGTGTTCAACAATGGATGAGGAGGCTAACCAAAGGGAAATGGCTCCCCCTCCCACTGGATTTCTGCAATGTCTCTTGGCAGATGATGCAGCAGTGCTCATTTAGCATGTGATGAATAAGCCATCTCAGCAGAAAGCCCTAAGTAATATGAAAGGCCCGCATATTCATAATAATTGTACCAGGCACCACATTTCCCGGGTTGCCCATCACGTTCGCCTTTGTGATCTCATTCGGGCCCCATGGCAATCCTGGGAGGTATTGAGTCTGCCCTCTGCCCCTGACTAGCTGGGTGATCCTAAGCAAAAGCCTTGACTTCTCTGGGCTGCAATTTCCTCATTCATAAAATGAAGATTAATAATATATAAAATCCCTGCTTTAGGCTCACCCTCATAACTCATCAGTTGCCAGATTTTGCTGAATTTTTTTCTATATTTATGAGCTAAAGTTATCTTAATTCGTCCTTTTAAAATTAGTTTGTATTGATATCTTTTGGCTTTATATTATAGTTATTTCCCATGGGCCTCCCCTCCAACCGACTGAACCCTCCTTTCACATAACAAATCAATTAAAAAGCGTTTGTTAAGAACCTAGTATGTGCCAGGCACTGTGCCAAACGTGTTGATAAAAAGAAGGCAAAAATCAGTTCCTGTCCTCAAGGAACTCCCAATCTAACAGGGAAGACAACACACAACCATGTACAAACAAAACACAGAATAGATCGGAGATAATCAACAGAGGGAAGGCAGCAGTAATAAGGCTTCTTATGGAAGAGTAGGTATAGGCCAGGAACAGGAGTGTTACAGTTATGGAGGATAGGCTGTGAAAATACCCAAAGCCAGGAGATGGAGGGTCATGTTCAAGGAACAGGAAGTAGGCCAGTGACACTAGATCGTAAAGCCACAAAGGGGAATAAGGCATAAGAAGATTGAAAAGGTAGAAAGTAGCCGAGTTACGAGAAACTTTAGAAGCCAGAGGATGACATGTTTAGTCCTGGAGGTAATAGGGAGCCATTAGAGTTTACAGAGCATAAGGGTGACATAACAGACCTGCATTTTAGAAGGATCCCTTTGATAGCCAAGTGGAAGTTATACTGGAGTAGGGACAGACTTGAGCCAGGAAGACCAACCAGAAGAAAGTGTCCCAGTGTGAGAGGCTGCACTATAGTGATGTTCCTATCAGAGGAGACATAAGAAAAAAAAAACATTGCAAAGGTAGGATCAACAAGCCTTGGCAACTGATTAGATATGTGGAGAGAGACAACCGTGCGCGCACGTGCACACACACATACACACACACACACACACACACACAGTAGATGACAACTAGCTTGTGAGCCTGAGTGGCTGGGAGAATGGTGGTATTCTTGACAGTTATAGAGAAATTTAGAATAGGAAGGGTTTTGAGAAAAAGTTAATAAATCAGTTTTAAACATGCTGAGTTTCAGATATCCACTTGACATACAATCTGAAATGTCCAATAGACAATTGGAGATACAAAACTAGAGGACAATATCTGAAGCAAATAAACTAAAAAGCTAAAAAAAAACCATATCTGACTGTATATAATATCCTGTCCTACTGTTTCCCCACCTCTCTGCTGTGAGTGAGGACTTGTACTTCATTATACCTTCTCTAGGAACTTCATTGATTTTTGCATTAGTCAGACTTCAAATTTCTTCAAGTTGACTGAATTTACATTATGGTCACTGTGTTCCTTATCCTGTTGATTGTGCTTCTTTTGCTCTGCATTGCTTCACACCTATCTTCCAGTGTGTCTCTGAATTCCTTACATGAATCCTTTGTTTTTGTGACCTTCCTCTGCAATAGTTGTTAAGAGCATTTGCCCCCATCACGTTTGATTTCAAATTCAGTATAATCAATGCACAAGGGATGGATTTGCCCTTCTTAGCTGCCTTTTATTCCTTTCGACATTGGTCAAGCAGACACCATGGGCCTTTGCTCCTTGCCAGACTCGGCTGCCTGCAAACTCTGGCATGAACTTCAATATGGGGCCTGTATTGACTTGATCTTCTGAACTTTCCAAGCTTATTGGATTACAGCCTAGTGTGTTCTATAGTCAATACTTCTTTAGCAGACTTTTGGAATATTGTATCCCAAGGGCTTCTCTTGTCTAGAGTAGAAGCTACCAATACTTAAACTGCTTCATTTTAGATGCTTGTAGTATTTTGTCTTTGATTTGGAAATTCTGAATTTTGGCTGGATTTGTTTTTTTTTTTTCCAGGAGGTGGTTTTGCCCTCTGGTTCTAAGAGATCTGGAGAGTTTATGATTTTTTAAAAAATTTCTTGAAATATGGTATCCAAGCTTTTTAATATTATATTCCTTATACTTTACTCTTTTTATTTTTTGAACTTATTTTAATATTTCTTATTGGCTCATACAGTCATCATTTTCTGTTTGCCCCATTATAATTTTTCAGAATTCAATTCTTGGGCAGAGTTTACCACTATCTGTTCAAAGGTATCAATTTTCCTTGCCATTATTTTCTCCTCACATATTCCATTTTGTATTTCTTGTTTTATTTCTTTCAAGTACTCTTATAGATTTTTGGTGGCCAAATCATTCTTTTTTCTATTTGGACTTGAGTTATTCTCTTCTTCTGGGTTTACCTCTTGGGTATCATTTAGTTCAAGCTATTTATTTTTCCGTTGCATTTGGTGTTTTCTTCTGTTTACTCATTATGTCCAACCTCAGTTCCTGGATGGGGGGTTGGCACTGGGCTGAAACTCTACTACTGCACACTTAGATAGGGTTGCTCGGCTCTGCTTGATCCTGAGTGCAGTGGCTAAGATTAGTTCTTGCCTACTGCAGGAATTGTCTGGCCTCGTCTTCTGGATTCAGGCCCAAGTTGCTTGGATGTTGATTGGATTACAACATCCTAGATGCTGGTTTGTTCTGCTCTCCTGCCATAGCTAGGATCCCTAGGCCACCCTGCATTGGGAGCTGATGCTGTCTTGTAAATGGATAGGGCCACTGGGTCTCTCGTGCTGAGAACTGCTACTCTGCCTAAATCTGCCATTCTGAGATTTATTTTTCACTTCCCCTCCCACTCTTCCTAGCTTGTTCCATCTCTGCATTTCCACAGGACTTTGGCAGTCCTTTTTTTTTTTTTCAGCCCTGGACTGGCTGGACCAATTTATAGCTGATTTGGTTTTGGGTTTCTTTGTCATTGTTCCTTCTGGTACATATCTGTCCCTACCCCCAAGTACTTTGTTTGGCATTTAAAACTCTTCAAAACCTAGCACCTCCTTTCCAAACTTATTATGTTCTACAACATACAAAAGGAGGCAAGAAAGGTTCCCCCCCTTTCCTACACCAGGAGGTACCTTGTGTGGAGGTACCTTTTCTCATGGACTTGAGGCCAGGCAGGGCAGCAGATGCATAAAGGAGGTAACTAAGTACACTTTCTGCCTTTATAAAGGAAGAACTTTTGAATCCTTTAGTACTCTACCCTCTGACCCTTCAATCACAGGGGACAGGAAGCTGGAGGATGTGATAGCAATCAAGGCTTTATTTAGCACCTGGTGGTGAATTTTTCAGGATGACCTTATCCTGGAAGGATCATCGTGTTCCCTGGAGTTGAAAACAGGTAGGGTAGCAGATATAGAGATATAAAGTAGTCCCTCCAAGGCTACCTTCTATCTACTCTGTCTTTCTCCTGTGTGTTCTGATTTCTAGATGCTGGCTTCCCCATTCGAATGTAAACTATTTGCGGGCGAGGATCATTTTGGGGTGGGGGGAGTTTCTTGGCAGCCTTGGTAGTTAACAGAGTACCTGGCATATAATAAGCCAGTGAAGTGCTTCTCAAACTTTAAAGCTCTATGTCTCTGGAGTTATTATATCATTTATCCTCATTTTAGAGATGAGAAGCAGTGTGACATAGTGGTTCATCCTTAGACTTAGGAATAGCTGGATTCAAGTTTTACCTTGAATATCCACTGGCTCTGTGACAAGTTAGCCATTTAACTTTTTGCTAATGTGAGCTACTCTCTTAAGTTGACTTGCAGCCATGGAGGATCTTCTACCTCTGGAACTCCCTCCAGTGATAAAAATCACAGATCCAGAAAGTATTTCCTTGTAGCTGAAGAATTGGAGGTTTGGAATGGTCAGCTGACTTGTCCAAGGTCACACTGCTAGGCTCAGCCAGGAAGTGAAACCAGGTCTGATTTTAAGGTCAGTGCTCTTTCTGCTATAGAATTGTTGGCTCGGTTAAATAATAACTGAAGCCCGTACTGTAGCTTTAGGGATAAAATGGAACAAGCACAGCAAAGGATTTTCTGCCTTGTAGAAAAGTAGATCTGTAACTTGACTTTTCAATCACCCAGCTGTAATGTTTTGGCTTTTTTTTTAAAGGTCCAATGCAAGGGCCTCTGTTTCCTCAACTGTGAAATGAAGGGGTTGGCTCAGATAATCTGGAGGGCATTTCTCCCTCAAAATCCTCAAATCCAACTAATCTCTAAGCATACGAACCCTTCCTTGGTTTCTATTACACTTGTTTTTGCTGGTTCTTCTCTTACTTGCTTGACTGTCTCCTTCTATGTTTCACTGTCCATCCTTTGTTCTTTAAATGTGGGTATTTTTTGAGGCTCTGTCCTAGGTTGCCTTCTCTTTTTCCTATATCCCTCCTTTCCCAGTGACCTTATCTGTTCCCCAAGGTTCAATCACTCCTGTGCAGTTGATTCCCATCTGTCAGTATCCAGCCCTGACCTCTTTCCTGAGCTGTAGTCTCAACACCTGGCATTGTCAGTTTCTCAGACTCATCTTGTCTAAAAGACATGTCTAGAACATATCTTTCCCCAAAAAACTTGTTCCTCCTCCAAATTTCTTACTTCTGTTGAAAGGAGGGCTCCGCCAGCCTCCCAATCACCCAGATCCAGAGCGTCGCCCTCACCCTCGATGCTTCCCTCCCCCCTTCCCCCACCATCTTCAATCAGTTGCCAAATCTGACCACTTCTTCCTTCACAACATTTTGGGTATCTGGCCCCTTTTCTCCTCTTTCTGAATCTTTACTTTAGGCAGCTGGGTGGTCTAATGGAAAGAGTGAAAAACATGGCGGCCGACACACGAGTTCAAATGATGGCCCAGACACTTGTTGGCTATGTAACCTCTGGAAAAATCACTGAATCTCTGGGTGCCTCGGTTTCCTCACTTGTAAAATGCAGCTAATAATATCACCAGTAATGCCCCATGGTGGTTGTGACGATCAAATGAGACAACATGTAAAGTGCTTAGCAAATTTAAAAGCTGTAATAATCTTATTGATTCATTCAGGCTCTCTTCACTTCTCACCTGGACTGTGGCAATGGCCTCCTAATTGATAGCCTTGCTTCAAGTCTGTCTTCTCTCCAATCCATCGTCTATGCTGCTGCCAAAGGAATCATTCCTGTGATACCAATGTGACCATGTCACTACCCTTCTCAAATACCTTCTATGGCTACCTGTGGCCCCTAGGAAAAGAGGAAAATCTTCAGCCTGGCATTTAAAGGCCTTCAAGCTTTGGCTGACGTCCCCATTTTCAGCATTCGTTCCCATTCCTCACCTTGGTGAAGTCTGAGCCAATCAGTCCAGGTGCCCAGCATCTGTCCAAACCTGCTAGGCTACGTCCCGTTTTCGTGTGGGCCGAGCCAAGCCTCACCCTTAGCATGCTCTTCCCTGCCACTTCGACTTTTTCATCCTAGGCATGGGCCAGGTACTTCCTGCTCCATGAAGGTTTCCCTGTCTCCCCCTTCTCCCCACGTTCCTAGTGGCTCCTGCTCTCTCCAAAGACTGGGGATTTATACTCTGTATACAGGTGGCTTGCCCCTCCCCTCCCCTCCCAGATGAGTATAAAGATCCTGGAAGACTGTAAGGGACCATTTTTCTCTGAGTGACCACAGGCCTGGCACAGCATCCTGCACGTACCAGATGTAGGCGCTTTCTGAATAGCTGAATTTAATTGAATTGTGGACAAATTGGCAAGATGTGGGCTTGCATATTGCAACATGACTTTAGATGGGACATAATGATTAGAGATGAAAAATTAGTTAATGATTAGAGGTAATGTCCTGATAGCTTTCTAGACCATGGGTGGATATTTGCATTCATTATGTCTCCATACCAAGACATTCTGGCTTATGGAGGCATTGTCCTTGAGATGGTAGTAAGAAAAAAAAAACAAATGAAGAAGTAGAAGGACAGTGACCTCAGTTTTCTTCGGGATTTGATTTAGGCTACATAGGGAGGAAAGGGAAATGCATCAAAGCAGGCCATCTGATGCACAGGAGCACAGACTGTGAGTCAGAAGGAATTCCGAGGGTCATGTAGTCCAAGGCTCATTTTAGAGGTGTTAGCGGAGGTTCAGAGAAATGAAGTGGCTTCCCTAAGGTCATACTGTAAGTGGTAAAGTCAGGATTCAGTCCAGGTCTTCCGACTTCCAAACAAGGGCCCATACTGCCTCTTAAGCCTGAGGTTTCTCTATAGGTGTGCCATGTTGCAAGAGGGCCAGGCCACCAATGTTTCACAGGTGGGCCTGGGAGTTTGGGAAACCAATCGGAATTCTTGCCATCAACAATTTGGAAGGAGTGATACTGGCTCCCATCTTCTCATTCAGTCCCATGAGGAGGGCCTCCCCCCCCCCACTCTACTTCCTCCCCTGTCATGGAATCGGGCCTCTTCCTTTGGAGCTTTTGCAGCTTTTGCACCCAATGTCACTGATGCCAGATTCCATCTTGTAATCTCAGCTGGCATCTGAGGGCGTTACATACTCCGTTTTGCTCAAATGAAAAAGAGATATTACCTGGCCAGATGTGACAAAGGACGTGACCACTAATGCCAGTTACCTGTCACTGCAGCTCACCCTCCCCAGTGCCAGGGACATGGGCACGTTTGCCATCTTATGCTGGGAATGGCTGCTATAGATCTTTGGAGAAAACTGCCCCCTAGTGCCCTGCCTTTCATTTCCATGAGTTTATATTAAAAAATAACCAAACTTCGCAACAACATCAAAGTGCAATCATCATCATGACTGCTAACATGTCTTGAGCGAGTCTGTCCTTGTGAGCAAGTTTTGCAAGGTGCATACCCTAAGTGAGCTCAGGGGAATTATGGGAAGTGCTCATAATCACATAGCTAGTAGGGAGCAGAGTCGGGATCTGAACTCAAGCCTTTGGACTCAAATGCCGAGCCCTTTCTCCTGTGAACCAGTGAGTCTGGAATGGATCTCCATTTAAAGTCATCCCTCTCCCTCCCAGATGGATGAGTAATATCAAAAGGCTGGAGGATGTTGAGCTGCCCCCCAAATTAGGGAAATCTGGGCTTGGCTTCTGCTTTTAACATCTAGTTGCCGTGCTCCCCTGGACAACCTCCCTTACCTCTCAGTTCTCTGGGCAACTCGACACTCAGAGTGGTAAAGAAGGTGCTGGCCTGCATTGATGGAGGGAGTGGTTTCGGATGCCAATAAAATCACAAGCCCAATCTCTATCTCTGCCTCCAAGGATTCTTGCATCTAAAACCTCTTTCTTTAAGAAGCAGCATATCAGGTTTGTCTTGAGTTAGCCTGGCATTCAAGGCTTTCTGTAATTTGGCCGTACCCTACTCTTTCAGCTTTGTCTCTCATTCCCCTATGGATATCTCCCATTCAAACTAGTGATCTCCTCACCATTTCCCCAGTGTCGACAGGCTCTGACATGACCTTGGGACTCAATCACTGGAGGACGGCTGTGACTTAGAGCTAAGAAGCTCCAAGAAATCTCTTGAGAAAAGAACAACTCTTGGGCACTGAGGAACATCTTACCTCGAAGCCCAGGATGGAGTAACACAAGCCCACGTGCACATAGGGGAGGCAATGCTCTAGACTCTTGTTGAAGTCTCCACTGCTTAATCCTCACAAAGAAGAAAAAGATTCCTGGTGGTCTTTGAAGCCAGCCAAAGGCCATAATTAAGAAAACTCTGAAAACTGAACTATGGAACCTTGGAAATATATGCAAAGATGGGAATCTTTTTCAACTACAAAACTAAAAGGGTCACAGGGAGAACAGTCTGGTAGCTTATAGAAAGTTGAATGTAAATAACAAGTGATTTTTTAAAAGGGAGTTGACCCCTCCCACACACACATACACACACACACATACCTTGTAGCTGCAATAATCACAGGATTTAGCTGGAAGCTTAAAAAGAAAAAGCTGAAAAGGGACTTCTAAACCATATAGTCTAAATCCTTCACCTTAGAGGTAAGGAAGCTAAGCCCCAGAGAAGGGATTTGCCTAAAGCCACACAAGTAACATCCCAGGATCCAAAACAGAATAAGGAAAGGCCCTTGGAAGTCACCAATCCCAGGTCCCTTGTTTTGTGAGCAAAAGAACCAGGGCCCAGAGAGAGTTAGGCAAACAGGCTAAAAGACTTAGATCCAGAGATCATGTGGTCCAGTGCCCTCCCAGAGTTCCCACTCCGACAAGTGAAAGTTGGAAGAATCCTCCGTGGCCCATCCAGTCCAGCTTCTACACAGGAGCAACGCCCCCGTAACATACCTGCCAAGTGGCTGTCCAGCTGCTTCCTGAAGGCCTTCATGGTGAGGGAATCTACCACCTCTCAAAGCACGTCATTCTGTTTGGGATTGCTTTCATAGCCAAGAAGTCTTTCCTTCCACTAGCCTAAAGTTTTCTCTTTGCATCTTCTACTGCCCTAATTCTGCCCTCTGAAGCCAAACAAAACAAATCAAATCCCTCCTTCCCGTGGCAGAAAGCTACTGTGTCTTCCCCACTTCATCTATAAAGAGTCATTAAGCACTTACTAGGTGTCTGGTACTATGCTAAGCATTAGACTTAACCTCCGTCATTCTGAGCATCCTCATCAGTAAAATGGAGCTAATGACAGCACCTATCTCACAGGTTTGTCCTGAGGTTCAAAGGAGATAACATTTGTAAAGCATTTTGCATACCCATATAAATACTGGCTATTAATATTCAACACGCTCACTTCCTTCACGTAATCCTCATGTAACCCAAACTTAATGCCCTCCTAGTCATCTACTTGGGACACTCCCCAACTTGTCAAAATCCTCAAACCATGGTACCCATAACTGAACACAATACTTCCCATGAGACCTAATGAGGGTTGGGCACAGCAGGATCATCAGGTCTGGAATAATGCTTGGTTATTGTGCTGATTAGAGTTCCTAAGGCTTTCAGAATTGTTAGTCCTTATAATATTGTTATTGTTAGATAAATTCTTCTCCTGGTTCTTCATGGTTTCAGTCCTTATTATATTGGTATTGTTACATAAACTGTTCTCCTGTTTCACCTCATTTTTTAGTCCCTATAACATTGTTCTTGTTACATAAATTGTTCTCCTGTTTCATCCCATTTTTTTGGTCCTTATCATATTATCATTACATAAATTGTTCTCCAGGTTCATCTACTTTTTAGTCCTTATCATATTGTTATTGTTACATAAACTGTTTTCTATAATATTGTTATTGTTATGTAAACTGTTTTCTATAATATTGTTATTGTTACATAAACTGCTTTCTTGTTTCTTCTCATTTTTAGTCCTTGTAATATTATTGTTACATAAATTGTTCTCCTGCTTCATCTCATTTTTTAGTGCTTATAATATTGTTCTTGTTATATGAATTGTTCTCCTGTTTCATCCCATTTTTTAGTTCTTGTCATATTGTTATTGTTACATAAATTATTCTCCAGGTTTAGCTCCTTTTTGTTGTTATTGTTGTATAATCTGTTTTCCTATTTCTTCTTTTTAGTCCTTATAATATTGTTATTGTTATGTAAACTGTTCTCCTCTTTCATCTCATTTTTTAGTCCTTATAATATTGTTATTGTTACATAAATTGTTCTCCTGTTTCATCTCATTTTTAGTCCTTATCCTATTGTTATTGTTATAGAAATTGTTCTCCTGGTTCGTTTCATTTTTAGTTCTTCTCATATTGTTATTGCTATATAAACTGTTTTCCTGTTTCTTCTCATTTTTAGTCGTCATCGCATTGTTATTGTTAGAGAAATTGTTCCCCAGCTTTGTCTCGTTTTTAGTTTTTATCATACTGTTACTGTTATATAAATTGTTCTTCTGGTTCTTCTCACTTCACTCTGCATCAGTTCACAAAAGATTTCCCAGGTTTCTCTGAAACTATCCCTTTTTTCACTTCTTATAGCCCAGTCCTGTTCCATTATATTCAGAAATACCTGTTTCTTTTGCATAAAGCCTATCTATCCGGAGCCATATTCCAGTAATGGATTTTTTCCGATCAAGCATCAGTGATGGCAATGAGTTCAATGTTCCTCTCTGCATTTGACCCTCTAGTTCCTGTGGTTTGTTGCCTAAACTCTGGGCATTTGTATGTGGACATTTGAGGCCATGGGTTTTACTATGACTCTTTTCTAAGATTTACTCTCTTGTGAATTTCTGGGTGAATGAACAGCTACTCTCGTTTTCTGTCTTTTGTGACTACTTTAGAGTACCTAGTTGGGGGATATCCACAGACATCCTCTCCTTCCCCATTTGGTTTAGTTTAAATCCTTTTCATAAGATTTATGAGATACTAGGCCTTCCTACCAGCCTGTGTCGGACATACTCAATCTCTGGGTCGGTATCTGTTGTCCCTAAATCTAAGCTGTGGCTCAGAAATCCAAATCTCCTTCTCAGATACCACCTTTTTGTTCACTTCCCAAATTAATTTGTCTTTTTTGCATCCCATCCCTTTGTCAATGGACAACTAAGAGAACCCAACCTGTGCCCTTTGGTCTTCACAGTTGGCAGCCATACTTTCTAGATTCCTTCTGGCCATGCCATTTGTGTCCAGATGAACGGCCAGAAATGGGTAGTTGTTGTCCGTTTGCTAAGTCTTGGAGGAAGAGGAGGCTTCTGTTATATCTTGGATGGATGCCATCTTGGAAGAACAACCTTATTGTTATTAATAAACAAATAGCTTCCTCGGTCTAACCCCTGAGGAAGGAATGGCCCACTACTTTCACTCTGCTCTTCTTTTTTGTCCTTCACTAAATGACCTCTTACCTCATAGCTTCTGTGCCTCCACTGCATTAGTTGTCTTCTTTCTCCTCAGAGCATCCAGCTCTCTTGGCTAAAGGAAGAATCTCTTACCTGTTTGAAAGTCATAATTGTATAGCTCTCCTTTTCCTTTCCATTCAGTCTTTGATTCTCCACCATCCTGATAAGAGTCAAGTCTCCCCTCCTTCCACCTCAGCTCTCCTCCCCCCCCCCAAGCTTTGTCCCTGTTCCCTTTAGGGACACTTTCTTCTCCCTTCATATCTGGAGGGTAGAGAGGTATGTCTGCTAATCCCTTCATTTTGTCTTCCAGGAGGAGATCAGTCTCCACTTAGAGCACAGATAACAATCACTTGGCTGTGACAGAAATGTAAACATCACAGGGCAAGTCAGGCCCAGTTTCCCCAATTCTCCCCAGCATTTGATATTTTTCAGCCTTGTTTTTTTGAACTAGTGAGTGTTTATATCTCAACACAAATTACTTGGCTAAAACTTTTACATGCAATTAGCACCTCTTAATAACTTGACAACTCCACTCAAATTCCTTTTCTTTGTCTCAAAACAGCCACAGCCACTGACACAACCACTTCAGCCTTTCACCGGTTCGCCCCATCCACCGAGCCACTCTATCAATTTTCTTTTGCCTTTAATCGGTCCACTTACCCTTTCTTACTTTTTTTTGTTTTGTGTTGCCTACTACCTTTTTCTTCTCTTTCTTAAGTCTGTGCCTTCAGGTTCTATTTCGTAGTCTTCCCTGAACCTCTTGAGATCTTTAAGGCCTGCGTAAGAGTCCTGGATCCTACTTCTTTCAACCAAGAAGTGGTATCTGAGTCAGCATCTGGGCCTAGACATTTTCCTCCTTCAAGTTTTTTTCTCAGTTTCTTCCAAATTTTGCCAAGTCTCTCCTCCCCACATTCACTCTCTGAGCGGCTTCAGTAGTCTCAAATTCTCTAAGTCACTTTTACGATTTCTTTCTTTCTCCTTATTCATCTCAAGTTTTTCTTGGACTCTGGGTTCCTTCTCCCACAACATTGTTTTACTGAAGTCCCAAGAAATCTTTCTGAGTTTCGGTGATTTGCACACAGGAAATGTTAGAGATGGCTTTTGCCCCAGGTGCCCTGCCATGAAATTCACCCCTTCTCATTCAGAATGTTTTGCTTTTCTGATAAGAAATGTGATTTCATTCATATACAGAATTTCTGGAGGCAAGATCTCTCTCCACCAGAGTACCCTAACATTTTCTTTGCAACTTATAGTCCTAGAGATTGGCTTTTGGGGTACTGAGACCTTAAGGGGACTTGTGTAGGGTCACACAGCCATTCTGTGTGGAACTTGAACCCAGGCCTTACTGGCTATAGAACTGATTTCCCATCCACTATGTCTCACTTGAATCTATTGCCCTTGTAATATTCTGTTGCTTGTGCTATGTTTTTTGTTTTCTAAATAGGAAAACTTAGCAAGTCACCAAGAGGGGGACCTGGCTGCCTTTTAAATGATACGCTCAAGTTCTGTCCCCAAGCTTTCCATCTGGAAGTCTTCTGGGACTCCCTAGTTCAACATTTCAGGCTGCCTTCCCCTTGGGGCATCTTGGGGTCTTGGAAAGGGTGGTGGGCCCCATGGCAGGTTGGAGCTGCATGGGAGAGTTTGGACCTACCACTTTTCCAGTGGGGGCCTCAGTCCCCATGCTGTAAATAGGAGGACCGGCCCCCTTTCTGGCCTACCATCCCGTTTCTTCCCTCTTTTCCAATAAAGAAAAAAAAAAGTGAACGTCTTGAATTCGGGTCAATGGGTACGACTCCAGAGATGCATATCTGCGTCATGTTTCCATGGCAGTGCCTCTGCATCAGTTGTGGAAAGCAAATAAGGAGAGGTATGGGAACAACATTTGTCTGCTGCCCACTGATTTCTCCCCGCTTCCCCTGTCCCCCACCCCCACCCCACTCCATTCTCTTGGGCCTGCAGGCTGCCTCCAGGTGGCAATAGTGAGGCTTGAATGGCAAAGCTGGCCCTGGCGATAACTCAGAGCCCTCCCCACATGCTCTGACATCCACTTGTAGCCTAGCCCTTTGGGAAAGGTGCTCATGGGACTGTACTCGTCACACAGAAAAGGCATCAGAGCCCTGAGAAGAGCAGAGTGGGAAGAAGCACTGGTTGAGAAATCAGAAGATAAGTATAGGTTCCTAGCTCTGTGGTCCCAAGCTAGTCACCTCCCCTCTCAGATACCTACTTTTCCCCTATGAAATAGGAAAAAAAAATTCTTCGCCTACCTTTTGCTTGGGGTTGCCATGAGAAAAGAAGTTTGTAAACCTGGAAGTACCATGAGAACAGGAACTCTTTATCAGTAGTGCTCCACCTGAGGTCCTGGAGCAGTTGAAGGCCACGTTAGGCTAAGCAACTAGGTTAGTCATTGCACCAGCAGAGATAGCATCCCTTAATTCAATCCAGAAAGTTCATATTCCAGATTAATGAAAACGTTTCTCTATGAGATACTTATAAGAATATGTTCACTGAATCACAGACTTAAAAGTTGGAACCCTCTCATGTCACAGACGAGCAAACTGAGGCACAGAGTTTAGCGATTTGCCCAGGGTCCTCCCCCTAGGATGTGAGGAAAATTTGAACCCAGGTTTTCCAGTCTCCTGAGTCATCTCTTATCTACTCTGGAGACAGGGATGTTGTTTCTACATAAAGCTAAAATAAGCAAACAACTCTGTGGAGGAGATGCCCTATCCCTCTGAACCAAACCCCAAATTGGTTGTTTGGCTAAATGACTCAGTTGTACAGTGCATTCAGGCAGAGTAGACTCAAATCCCAGCTACCTTTACAAAGTGAGTGATTGACTGGCTTCTATTTCTGGAAAGCTAAGGCTTTCCAAGACGTTGGCACTGAGGCTGGGAGACGCCCGAGGGCTAGAATGGAGTGGGGACTGGGGGTAATGCTATCTTCCCAGCTGACACTGCTTTCGTTCCCTTCTCGACATTCACTACAAGGGGGCAGCACAGGAATGCACATGCCTTCCCATCCCTATTCAGGAAGAGCCAAGACCCGGCGTCATATATTCTAAGGCCTTTTTGGGGCTCCCACATCATGGCGTAACATGCAGGCTCACTGGTGAGGCGGGCAGGGTAGGAAAATCTGTCTAGTTGATGTTTCAGGGCGACTTGCTTCCCAACTTTTTTTATTAGAGGCCTGACTTTTGGAGAACAAATTCAGATGTTGCCTTTTTCTCTGAAAATGAGTTTGAGTTGTAGGTGAGATGAAAGGCTTCTGGGAAGGTCAAAGCAAAGGAAGCTCCTTGAGTGCCAACTCCAGATGTTGCCATTCCGGTTAATTATCTGAAAAGAAAAAGGGGAAAAATCAACTAAGTACTACTATGGAGCTAGGGCCTCTCGTTACTAGATCTAGCTGTCCCCATCTCAAGAGAGGCCTCCTGTTGAGTTGTTGTCACTGTAGTATTCCATCTGGGCCTAGTCTCCCGACCCCTGCCCTCCCATTACATAGCTTTTATCTTGGCTGGTGGACGGCTTAAACACCCAATTGACTATTGCCCAGACTGTGCCATGAAACTGGATGGGTAGTCTGTAAAGTTCATCCACAAGTACCTATCTTTTGGGCAGGGGTTGCAGAGAATCAATTAGCTAAACACAAAATTGAAGTGAATAGGAGGAAAATAGCAGGCTGGATTTTATCAGGGAAATCCCAAAGCATTTTCAGTGCTTCCAGGCTGCCACCTGACCCTAAAATTCATCTCTTTAGCAGCTGCAGTCTCCTGGTACTGCTACGTTGTTGTGAGTAATGGACTACGATGATCTCTGGAGAATCCAAATTGCAGGTGACTCAAAGGACAATGGCAAGATGTATAGCAGGTGGTGGCAGAAAGCAGTGCATTACCAATAGATGCCTTGTAAGCAACCAAAGAATCTATAAAGGGAGAAGGAGGTAGGCCATTCATAGAACAAAGGAGAAGGAGCACAGCCGGGCAGTCCAGTTGCTACAGTGGCTCCAAGGAAGGCAAAAACCTAAAGGAAGGCCACTGACAAGTTAGGGAAAACGTATATGCTAGTTCATAAAAGGGCACAATTGGGTTGCTATCTCTGTCGGTGGAAGGAGCGCTTGCTTTGATGAATTCATTTGTCTGTTGTCATTGGGCTCGATGATACCACTCCATCTGGACGGCCTAATCTATATTATCAAAGGGCTCGTGATCCACTTTGTAAACCTTTCTAAGACAAGTTTCTTCTGAGTTCCTATAGGCTTTCTGGGGCAGGGTTCTTTGGCAACTCCATCCAAAAGCATTAGAGGGGGAGAGGATGAGAAATCCACATCAAGTCTGAGTTACGCCAATAAAGGGGAACTGGCAAGCTATACCAATTTAGAACACTTTGAGAACGGGCCACGTACAAGGACCAGCCTGGCCAAGTGCAGAAAGGTTCATCCTGAGATGGTTGGTTACCAGCTAACAAAGGTGACTTCAGCAACTAAGACAAAGGGGTTAATATCTGCATCAGGAGAGGGAATACCTACACCAATCAAATCACAAATTCATAGTTTTTAGATTTGGAAGGGACTCCAGTGGTCATCTAGCCCAACTTGGACTTAAAAAGGAATCCCTATTAAAACACATCCAACATATGAGCGATCAGATTCTCTCCAAAAACCCAAGGAGAGGGAACCCACTACCTCTCCGGCAGCTCCTCCCATTTCTGGACAGCTCCAATCATCGTTGTTCCTTATTTCTAGCATCAATTTGCATCTTGGCAATTTCTTCCTGTTTCTTCTAGTTATAGCCTGTGGAGCCAAGCAGAAAAAAATGTAATCCCTCTTCCCCATGACAAGCCTTCATGTTCTTTAAAACCGTTCTCATCTTCCCCCCCCCCGCCCTTGAGTTTTGCATTCTCCAAACTAAACAACCCCAATTCATTCAACAAAACCTCTCATGGCATGGATTTAAAGCCCTGCTCCCTTTTTGGCTCCCCTCCTGGAGATGCTCTCTCAATTACCAACATCCTCTGTCAAATGTGGCATCCATAAGTAAACATGATGCTCCAGATGACATTTGATCAGGGCAAGGCCAAGAGGGAAGATCACTTTGCTAGTCCTTGAAAGCATGCTCCTTTAAAGTTTTTGAGTCTTGAAATGTTAGCTCTGTGAAATGCAAATTAAGACAACTCTGAGATACCACTACACACCTGTCAGATTGGCTAAAATGACAGGAAATGATAATGATAACTGTTGGAGGGGATGTGGGAAAACTGGGACACTGATACATTGTTGGTGGAACTGTGAATGGATCCAACCATTCTGGAGAGCAATTTGGAGCTATGCTCAAAAAGTTATCAAACAGTGCATACCATTTGACCCAGCAGTGTTTCTACTGGGCCTATATCCCAAAGAGATTTTAAAGGAGGGAAAGGGACCCACATGTGCAAAAATGTTTGTGGCAGCCCACTTTGTAGTGGCAAGAAACTGGAAACTGAAAGGATGCCCATCAATTGGAGAATGGCTGAATAAATTATGGTATATGAATGTTATGGAATATTATTGTTCTGTAAGAAACAACCAGCAGGTTGATTTCAGAGAGGCCTGGAGAGACTTGCATGGACTGATGCTGAGTGAAATCAGCAGAACCAGATTCTCTTCAACAATGATGTGATTCAAACCAGTTCCTATTGTTCAGTGATGAAGATAGTCATATACATCCAGAGAGAGGCCTGTGGGAACTGAGAGTGAACCACAACACAGCATTTTAACGTTTTCTGTGAATATTTCCATGCATTCTGTTTTCCTTCTTAGGTTGTTTTTTTTCTTCTTCTCTTTCTAGATCTGATGTTTCTTGTGCAGTAAGATAACTGTATAGATATGTATACATGTATTGGATTTGTCATATAATTTATCCTATTTAGCATGTATTAGATTACCTGTCATCTAGGGTTGGGGAGTAGGGGGAAGGAGTGGAAAAGCTTGGGGAAAAAAAGTTTTTGCAAAGGTCAATGTAGAAAAATCACTCATATGTTTTGTAAATAAAAAGCTTTTAATAAAAAAAAGAAATGTTAGCTCTGTGAATATTCAGTAAAGGCTGAGACTCATAACTAAATGGCATTTGGGGATTCCTCATGGCCTTCCTGAATTTCTTTAATCCCTCTTCCTCCTCCTCTTGCCAACCTCACCTCCCATTTCTCTACACACCAGCCACCATCAATCAGGCATCACCCAGAGAAAGAGGTCTCTTTGTACCAGTGAATTCTGGAGATTGACTTATTTATCTCTCCAGGGATCTCTCCATCCCGGTTGCTGTGTCTGTGCCTTGGGTGGTATTCATCGACTAGAGCCTTAAGGATATGTGACAGTACTCTAATAAAAATACGGCTATGCCGAAGAGTGGTTACTCATAAGCCCATAGTTACTGATTAACAGCTTAGCCGAAATGGAAGTGGGAAAAGTCTGGAGCAGAAGGACGAAAGGGAACTGATGGAGAAGGCAAGAGAGCATCAAAGGTCAGCTTTGCTGACTTCACAATTTTGCCAGATCTGGTCCTGATGCTAATGAGTGGCTCTCTTCATATTCTTAACTACCCTGCTATGAAAAATAATAAACCACATCCACTTTTTGAATCAATGGCACAGGTTCCCCAAACTCTAACCCAGAGGGGAGTTCAAGTCAGAAAACATTATATTTGGCTGATTTAAATGGGGAAGAAATGTGATATAGTAGCTAGAGTCAATCTTGAAGCCTGGAGCTTGGGTTCAAGTCCCCATGACGTTTGAAATGGCTCTCTCTAGAAGAATCACAGAATGTCAGTGTTCAGAAGGAACCTTTAAGATTATCCACACCAGTTGGATCAAACTCAAATTGGAGGGGAGGAGAGAGCACACGGGCCCCTACTCCATCCATAAGGATCCCTGTGGACTGAACATTGACTTCATTTTAAAATGTAATATGATCTATGTTTTCTGGTGTTTTTATTTCTTTTGTTAAATGTTTCCCATTTACATTTTAATCTGATTTTGCTAAACTCACAAATGTAATTGGCCACATGCTGCCTGCGATCAAGTTTGACTCCTTTCATCTACAGCAGAGATTCGTAAAAATCCCTGAACTTAAGGAAATTTTTTGATAGCTGTATTTCTATGTACTTGGTTTCCTTGGTCATTTATTTTGTTTTGGGCATTTGATAACATTATTCTCAGAAGGGGTCCGGAGGTTTCACCAGAGGGCCACAAAGGTTAGGACACAGAAAATAAGCCCTTTATTTATCAGATGAGGCAGAGGAGGCACAGAGAGATGAAGAGGCTTGCCTAACCCAGAGCCAGGACGGGGACCATGTCCTCATAAGGACCCACATAGTCCTGGCTTCTTATTACAGTCTGACATGTGGAATTCTTAAATCTCCTTCATGGGCATATTTGAAACCTCTGAGTTGGTTTTTGGTTTGCTGTTGGGTTTGGGGGGGGGTTGCTTTGGTTTGGGGTTTTTTGACTGGCAAGTACAAGCCCTTGGACTCCGCTGTCCTGTCTCTTGCTGTAAGTTTCAGTCTAGGACTCCTGAGCCAAATCTGAGAAAGTGCCCCTCCTCTGCTGCCCTCTGTGCACTGTGGACAGAAGAGCTCCCCAATCAACTTGGACCTCTCCTTTCTTGGACCCCCTGCAATGCACACAGTCCCTTGGTATGTATTTCTGCCCATGTCGTCACCCAAAGCATATACCTGTCATTCAGGTTCCCAAAATGCATAGCTATGCCTTGAAGCCAAAATAGCTCATCTGTCTTTGGAATTCCCTACCTCATAAGGTCTCCGAGCCTGGGGTTTTGACCTTCAGGGAACTGTGTAAGACACGTATTTTTAGCCCAGCTTTTGCTCGAGCATTGTGGGGGCAGAGCCCATTGGCTGGAAGGCCTCTCCTCTTGGCTTCTTCACCACCCAAATGCTTTAGTGTCTACCACACCAATTCCTGACTTTGGGGGAGCTCAGACACTCGATCGTGTCTAGGACACTCATTCCCCACCCCACCCCCCTGTCTGCCTCCTGTTCTCTCCTAAAAAGGCCGTCTGCTATATGCTGTATGTTCTATTTTCAATTCGAGAGAATTAAAATTCACTTGGGGGCTGGGAAGGTCAGGAGGGGTGGGGAATTCCAAGATTGTCCCGGAGATCATTTGCCACCCCAGGGTGGGGAAGCTCCACACTGGAGGAGCATGTCCATCTCGGCGACTGGCAAGGAAGAAGAAAATGACTGCCGTGAGGGTAAATTGGAGGGATGTGCCTCCCACTTTCGGGTTTGCCACCCTCGCCACTCTTTTATAAACAAGCTGGGCAACAGAAAATAGTAGCAGGGTACGGTGAAAAGAGCCTTGGACTTGGGAGGAATCGAGTCGTAGTCCGAGCCACATTGAGATTTCAACTCTGCCACTTAAATGGTACTCCTGTGCCATTTAAGCCAATCACTTCTCGCTCTGGACCTCGGTTTCCGTGTTTGTTAAAGTGAGAGGGCTATCCTGGATACTTTCTAAGGCTCCTTTTAGCTCTGGATCTGTAATTCTCTGAGCCTTTCCTCACGATTCCGGCGGAATGTTGAAGACTCCCCCTTGGCCCAGAGTGGCTGACGGAGTCTACAGAGCAGCTACATGAGATAAAGATGAAAAGCCACCTGCCCTGGGCTTGTTCTTACAGTACAAGGCTCTGACAGTCTCCAGCCATTGTGGCAGTTCACTAGCCGCATCCAAAGCTGGCAAATATACTGATTGATGCCATGCTCTAGCAGGGTGCTCTTTGCAGTCCTAGGGAAGGTGGGTCTGGGGGGCGGGGGAAAAAAGGGGGAGGACAATGCAAGAGAAACTCAAATCAGCAATTCTTTTTAGGAAAGGAAATGTCAAACTGAACCCCTGGCTTTCTCCTTCTGCATAGCTACTGCTGGATCCGGATTAAAAAGTGGCACCTGGAGAGCATGTACAGCATAGACCAGTAAAAAGGGACATGGGATTCGGTGGGTTCAATGGACCTGGCTTTAAATCCTTCACAACCAGCACAACCTTCAGTAAGTCCTTCCTGATTCCGGATTTCCTTTTCTTCTTCTGTCAAACTAAAAGGTTGGACTGGTGTCTCCCAGCTCGAAATCCTGTGATTCCACCAACTTTGCCACACAATTCTCTCTCATCCAAAGCTACTCCTTTTACCATAGCACCTGGAGTCAGGAAGAATGGAGAAAGGATAGGGAAAGACTGGGTTCAAGTCCTGCCTAAGACCTTTTCAAGCCATCTGGCCCTGGCAAGGCAGTTGGTAAAGATTTCTTAAGCATTTACTATGTGCCCAACAGATACTGGAAACGGGGGGGCTCAGTGGAAAGAATGCTGGATCTGGAGTCAGGAAGTTCAAATACGGCCTCAGACATTTACTAGCTGTGTGATCTTGGGCATGTCACTTAAGCTCTGTTTGCCTTAATCCACTGGAAAGGGAAATGGCAAAGGGCTCAGTGTCTTTGCCAAGAACACCCTCTAACATGGTCACAAAGAGTCAGACACAAGTGAACAAATGACAAGGGCCAAGCACTGTGCTAAGCCCTGGAGATACAAAGAAAGGTAACAGACAGGCCCTGCAGGCTCTTGAGGAGTTCATAGCCTGATGGGAGAGTTGCAGACAACTATGTACCAAAAAAACTATATTGGGAATAAATGGGAGAAAATCAGCAGAGGGAAGGCACTCGGATTAAGAGAGATAGGGAAAGACTTCTTACAGAAGGTGAGATTTTAGCAGCCCCAGCGCCTCCCTCACGCGGTTGTTATGAGACAACCTATCTAAAGTGCTTGGTAAATCTTAAACGACAATATAAATGCTAATAACAGGACCTACTGCCGAAACGAAATAGATCAGAATTCATATGCTACCTTTCTCTTTGAGAAGCTACCTTTATAGGTCAGTATGTTGAATGGGTACAATTCTCTCTGGGATGCTGTGAGAAGTGCTAAGCCTCCCTCTCCAAAGAGATCTTCTCCACCCCTGTGTGCCAAGAGCTCTAAAATTCCTATGTTATTTACTTTACTTCTTTGGGAAAACCACTGACAGCCCCAGTTCCCATCCAATCCCACAAACATTTAGTAAATATATGCTTGTGAGGTCTGCAACCTCAGTGTCATCTGTGACTCCTCACTCCCACTCACTGCACAGAGCTAATCAGTTGCCAGATTTTCTCCACAATAGCTCTCCTTTAAGTTCTCTTGTGACCATCTTCGGAGGTCAGCCTCGGCCTTCCTGGGCTTTTTGCAATGGCCTCCTAATTGGTCTTCTGGTCTCAAGTTCTCCCCACTCCAATCCATCCTCCACTCGTTGGCCACAATGATTTTCCGAACGTTAAGATCTGACCACATCAGTCCCCTACTTGGTTAACTCCTATTCCTTGAGGTATCAGATACTTACAGCTCTTCCCAATCTGGTCTTTTCTCACCTTCCCAACCATCTTATGGATTCTGCCCCCCAATTACTTTTCTCATACACAAGGCGCCATTTTCCTCCTCTGTCTTTGCCCATGTTTCCCATGCCTGAAATGCTCTTTCTCCTCACCTCTGCCTTCTGGAATCCCACATTTCCTCCCAGATTTAGCTAAATGGCTACCTTATCCACAATGTCTTCCATGCTTCTCTTCCTTCCCTTCCCCCACTCTACCTGCTAGTGTCCTCCCTCACAAGAGCCATTTTTCATATACTCTGTATATGCTTACATACGTCCATGTTGCTTTCTCCCTTGGTAGGCTACAGAGTTCTTGAGGACAAGGACTTTTGTGTTTGCGTCCTGGACTCTGGGATGCAGTAAGTGCCTGATGAATACTTGTTGATGATTGATTGCTATGTACCAGACACTTCACTAGGTATTCGGGATATGAAAGTGGCAAAACCATCCCTGCCCTCAGCTAGCTACATTCTATGGTTTAAATGCAAACCTTACCTGAGAAGAAGGAAACATAGCAGGCCACAATGAGCCATTAATAGCTGAGCTGCAATTTATTTATCACAATTAGCTCCCAGAGAAGGGCCCAAAGGGAATGAGAACACAGCATGAGGAAGTGTGGATGGAGGGTGGTAGGAAGGAAAGCCCCAAGTCTGAATCATGAGGAACTAGCTAGGATAAGAAGGAAAATCTGGCAGAGAGGAAGAATACCAAGGTTGGGGACAAAGGGTCTCCCTTCATTCAACATTTATTTATTGCTTACTGTGTTCAGAACGCTTTGCTACACATGGGGGAGCGATACAAAATGTTGATACAACATAGCCCATGCCCTCAAGGAGTTCACAGTCTATCATGGGAATAAAACCATGGGTGTGGCTCCTTCCTTCAAAGGGCCTCATTGCAGCTCATCCATGCCTTTTCAACCTGTTTCATTCAGGCCCCTACCTGGTAAATGCTTTGTTTACAATCTATCCGGTACAGGGAAGGCCTTCCTCTAGTCTGTTACCATTTTGTAAATCCCATTGTTGAGCAGAGTGTTCTGCATACAGTTGGCAATTAATATTTGCCAAATGAATGAGTGGAAGCCTCTTCTGCCTCATTTGACTTCCTTCTTCCTTGTTCTGTTCTCCTTGGATCTCTACATTTCTCACTTGCCTCCCTTCAGGGCTTACTTTCCTATACTGCTATCTTTTGTGCTCCTTTCATGCCTTTTAACCTTGGCCACTAACTACTTTCTCTCAACATCTATCATTTCGTTATCTTTTGGGTCACCTGCAATTCTGATCCTTTGGAAATTGTGGTAATATAGACCCTGAGTGCCAAGCAAAGCAGTGTGTTTTACTTGGGGAATAGTAGGGAGCCATGGATAGTTTTTGAGCAAACAAGTGACAAGACCAGAAGTATGCCTCAGCAAGTTTATTCCATATTCATTCAATTGGCTCCCATTCAATTTATTCAATAGCCCCTAGCTGGAGTTGGGCAGTGTTGGGAATACCACCACCAACAATCAAATGTTCCTGCCCTTGAAGACTTTACCTTCTGTGAGGAGAGGAGCTAGGTAAGTGAGTGGAGGTCATAAGACCACTTCAGAAGCTCCTGCAATAGTCTTAAGTAGGTGAGTGCTAGCTGAGAAGAGCAAGGAGGAGATTTATGAGAGGGATGACATAGGGAGAGAACTGAGTAGGCTTGGGAACTGATTGAGTATGAGAGCTGAGGGAGTGGAAAGAATCATCAGTAAGGCCAAGGCAGGAGCCAGGCTTGATAGTGAGGTCACAGACAAGGGAAAACAAGAGGGAGAGGCGAGTTTAGGGTATTTAGCAGACATTGGGAGGGGTGATGCCAAAACACAGAATCAACCACTAAACATTTATTAAATGCTTGCTATGTGCTGGTCACTCACCAGTAAACTTACTTACCACCTGGTTTCCCACTTAGATCAGGCTGGTCCAGATACCACAGGTTTGGGAGAATGTGTGTACTGCTGCCCTAAGACTCAGGAATTCTCCCAAAGTGTCCTTAGAAAGGGTCCATGCCGTGTTCCTCCTTCACAGCTCCTCAAACAGACCAACATTTGTGACCTCTTCCTGAAAGCCCTCCAGCAAGGTCTCACTCCCCTAGGGGTCTCGTGGTCTCCCTGTAGGGTGTGGTTGCTCCAGACATTTGTCTTGATGCCTTTCATGTTGTTGTTTGTGACTGGGCTGGTTACTTGGGATCAAATTTAAACAGATTCCTCTGGGGCGGTGGGCATGACAGAAACTATTCCTGCCATGATGTGAATGCTGAGATTTACAGGCGAGCTACTTAGAATTCCAGATGGGGCTCGGGGTCTTATTTTAACCCAGCAGGTATGGGAAGCAGTGAGGTAAGAAGATCTCTCAGTACCCACCCCCCACCCCCACCCCACCCCACCCCCGCTCCTCCTCTCCCTTCAGCTTGCCAGAGCCATACTCCCAGACCTTCCTTGGTCTCACAAGGCAACCGTAAAGGATTCAAGTAATTTAATTTCCCACAAACAACCCTCTAGTCAATCCCCACTGTGTGCCAGGAACAATGCAAGGTGCTGGCTCTCAACAAGGAAAATCAAGGAATTTACATACTACTAGAAACAACATATGTGTAGATAAGTCAATGCAGAATATAAACTTCATAAATCCAAAGCAATTTCAAGGATGGACCCTCTAGGTGGGTGAATCAGGAAACCTCTCTTGGAGGAACCAGAAATAAGGCTTAGCATTACTTAGAGCTGGGCATTATAAGATTATATAGAGTAATCTAGGCATCAGGGCCAGCCTCTGCAAAAGCTTGGAAGTGGGAGATGGAGAATCAACATATGTGGAACAGCAAAACAGCCCAGTCTGGCCGGAGTGCGCAGTGTCAAAGGAGAAGGAGGAATCTGAAAGCGGTCTGGAAAGATAGGTGGAAAGCAGATTGTGATTGATGCATCAGGGAGAACAGAAGGGAGCAGAACAGTTCCACACACCTCACCTCAACAAAGAGGGAGGCCAGCACAGACTGTGGCAGCCAAGGGGTCAGTAAAGAGGTGGCCCTAAACTAGGGCTAAAGGGACAGCCTTTCTCAAGCCTTCCCTCCCCCCCCCCCCCGCCTGGTGATGTTATACTTCCAGATATTTTCCCTTGAGCAAATGTGTTTTTAGAATTCATAAGTCATATCTTAAAAAAGGGAATCACATGGTTCTGGAGGAGGGGGGTGTGTAGGATGCAGTGGGGAGATTTTTACCTGAAAAGATACAAATGACAGGATAATTTGTCTCTTCTGTTGATTGTTTTGTTTCAGCCGAAAGAATGATTCATGGGCCAATTACAGCCAGAAGAAATGAAGGCAGATGAGTGTGCTTTTATGAGAATAAGCTTTAGGCCCCCCACACTGTGGGCTACTTGCTGGCTCCCTGCCTCCTGTCCAGCTCGCTGTGTGCTGTGACCCTCTGCTGCTGATAAGCAATGGATAATGTCAGCATTGAAGTCCAAGGCACAAAATGGAGAAGGTGTGTGTGACGGGGGCAGGTATTTTTGTGTGTCTCTATGTATGCTTGTCTGCATATTTGTGTGTATTGTTCATGCATGTGAAATTGTATGTGTGTGTCTGTGTTTCTGTATACAAGACTGGATGTGTTTGTGTCTATGTGTGTCTTTGTATGTGTCTGTGTGCCTGTGTGTACTTATGTCTGTGTGTCTGTATGTATTTGTGTTTGTGTATATGAGAATGAATGTGTGTGTGTGTGTGTGTGTGTGTGTGGAACTGGAATAAATAGGGCTTTTGCATAAGGAAGTTAGTGGGGCTGTGGAAGCACAGGAGACACAAAAATGACACCAACTGCTACTGAGAGAAGACAAGGGTGATCAGAAAGCTTTCTATACATCTTGAGCTTCCTAAGGCAATAAAGTCAAATGTGAACTCATGATTTCATCAGGATGGAAACTCCCAGTACAGGAATCTCAACTCCCTTCCGTCTTAGGGAGTTGCCTGGGGGGGAGGGGGACTGACAGGTCAAATGACTTGTACGGCTAGCATGTGTCAGGAGAAGAAACTGAACGCCGGTTTTCCATACTCCAAGGTTAGTCCTCAACCCACTATGCCATGCTTCCTTTCTACATCTATGTAAGTGAAGAAAAGCCTATTACTGATGGCATCGAGTACTCTGAAACCCAGGCCCTGTCAGGAAAAACTCATTTCTAACTCTTTCATTCATTTCATAAAGTTACTGAGTTTTTGCAGTGTCCCATTTCTCCCATGAGCCTTCTGCCATAGCTGACCAGGTATGTCAGTGGAACCCAAGGCTGGGCTCTCTAATCCCACTGAGCTAGATGAGCCTCAAGTATAGTCCCAGAAAGGGTCTGTGTGTCTAGTACCCAAGGTCTAGCCCACCCAAGCTTAGGGAGCCCATGACCAGAGGTGTTCTGGGAATTTTTTCATACTTTTTTGGCCATAGCAACACAGGCAAGTGTCTCCGGAGGGGTGAGGGAGGTGAGATCTTCAGCAGGATCAGGAATGTCAGACTCCAGGAAAACCATTATTATGGGAAAGAAAGTAGTGGGGCCATGAACATGGTGCTAGCTACCAGCAATGCGGGAGTCAGTATCCTAGATGACACATGGTCTCTTCTCTGGGAGAATTCTCAGTCTAATAATGGAGAGCCAGCAGTTCACAAGTAAATTGAATGCCAATTCAAATCCAGTGTTACTTGGGATTCAAGCTTAATGTATGTGCATAAGACTGTTCTCATTGGTAGAAAGAAGGATTACTTAAACCTAGACTTGCAAGTAGAAAGTGCTATGGGATCAGATAAAGAGGCTTTACTTTCACAGATTGGCCTATGCAAAATGGCAGAAAACCTCTCTTCCCTAGGCTGCACCAACAATCCATCTCTCCACTTTCTCAGTCACTCCACTCCCCCCCCCCACACCTTAGCACACTGTACTAAGGTGATAACTGATCCTTAATAAATGTTTGTTGGTTCTGGCCATGGGCGGACTAGGATCCCCAGCAGATGTACCTTCCTCCCAACCTTTTTCCAAGGGGCATTCTATCAGTCTACTACAGATGCTGAAGGCTGAGACAAGTTTTTGATGTGTAAGTGTTGGTTATAGGCACAGTCTTCCCCAACCAGGTGGCAAATCACAGCAATGAGATCGTGGTAAGAAAAACCAACACATGGCCAGCTCTTTAATATTATAAAGCCCTCCACATGCAATGTATGTGTATTCGGTGTGGCAGTGTAAGCTCTTTGAGGACGGAAACAATTTTGCTTTTGTTTTTGTATTTCCAGAACCCAGTCTAGTGACTGGGACATAATCAGCAGTGGTTGTTCATCCTTCATTTTCAAAGAGGACCAACGACATCACAGGGTGATGTTTTGATTTAGGGTTTGAGGCAGAGTTGTACGGTCTTCGGCCTCATTCTCTCTTTCAGAGTCACTAAAGTCCAGAGGCAGGCCAAAAATCAGGATGACTGGCATTGGCCCAGAATGCAGTGAACTTCGGCGTCTTTGATGTCTGACCAAGCTCTGAGCATCTTAGTGCCTTCTTCACTCACCTTCATGGCCACTGGAACAAATTGTTCTTATCTGCCCATGCTACCAGGGAAGCCTTCATGTGGTTGGGTAGATGTCTCCTAACTCATTGGCGGGTTTAAGGCCTGTCAGTTACTTTCAACCTGGTGGAGTCTGTCTGCTGACATGGTTTTCCCGGGATGTGGCTACTGTGAATATTACAGTTTCTTGGAGCCACAAGTGAGAGTTGGGTGAAGGTGTGTACAGCCTGAAAATGGCTTGGCAAGCCCTCACACCAAAGGTGCCGGTCTTCCTTGACACCCCATACACCAATAGGCAGTTAGTGGATGCTCGTTCCATTTTCTTAAATTAACTTGTCTCAACAGAAACACTCCCTGAATAGTAGTTAGCAGAGACAGAGAAGGTAAGGTCTAGTTCACAGTGGTGAGCCCCTGTGGTGCTAGTGAGAGTGCCTGAAAAGCAATAACATAGGGATGGGTAGCCCTGAAATTCCTCAGGAGTTGGCTCTTCCTTCCTGGTTCCTAGAGGTACTGTAGGTTCCCCCCAGCCAACCTTTGCTACAGAAGGACAGGGGAAAGAAGCCCTCCCAGAACACTTCCTTTTGATTGGTGGTAGCCCATCCTCCAATCAATCAATCGCAAAAGCCCAGAACGGCAAAAGACTTCAAAGGTCATCGCGTCTACCCCTGATGTGCGCCACGATTACCCTCTACAACCTCCTCCAATAAGCGATCACCTGGGCTCTGGATAATAACTTTCAGAGATGGGAAGCTCCTCTTCCCAAGATAACCTCATTGCCCTGTTTTAGGAGAGCCCCCAATCTTCTCCCTTCAATTTCTTCCCATTGTCTTAGTCCTGCCCTCTGAGGCAACTCCAGTCCTCTCTTTCCCAAGATGAATATCAGGTTCCTACAGCTGATCTCTGTATGGCATCTCGTTCACCACCTTGGTTTGCCCCCTCTGGATCCACTCCATTTCGTCCACATCGAGCTAGATGCGAGCAAGAGTTCTATTTGTTTGAACAGCATTCAGCCGAGAGCAGAATTCAACAAGGACTCATCCAAAGGACCACGGTGAAACACAAAAGGCCCTTGGAATGAAGCCGCCACATAGCTTAGAGCTTAGGGAACAACACGCTAGGGAGGTTCCCATAGAGATTTGGCCTGTTGAGCATCCAGTGACATTACTATAGCCCTAATTCCCCGATACTTTGCATCATTCTGGAAAGCGTGGGAAATGGTCTTTGTTTTTAGGCTCTCTTGGGAAGCTGGCACAGAGTAGGTGGCTGACTTTTCCAAAATCCCATTTCTTGTCCCTTCCTCAGACCCTCTTACCTTTATCATGGCACTCTAGAGGTCCTGGGCAA
The DNA here is from genome assembly GCA_023553655.1 of Myrmecobius fasciatus. Lineage (NCBI taxonomy): Eukaryota > Metazoa > Chordata > Mammalia > Dasyuromorphia > Myrmecobiidae > Myrmecobius > Myrmecobius fasciatus. Next base: position 6,995 of record JAJPUD010010944.1, on the reverse strand, counting down.
ACCCTCTTCAGTGGGGCAGTAGGGTAAGAATCCAGAGATATTCCAGGCAGCAGAGGGCCTTCTTATCAATTTGAGGAGTTGAGTGGAAGTCATATTCAGAAGAACTAAATGCTGCTTCTATTTCCAGCATTCATGACCTGTAGCACTTTGTTTGAATCCCTTCTCTCCATCCCCCACCCCCGGGGCCTCCCTTTTCATTCTCTATCAAGTGAAGGGGCTGAAAAGGCCAGTTTTGAGGGTCACTTTCGGCTCTAACATTCTATGGTCTACCTGTGCTATCAACCAGTCTTTGCTCAAGTTAGCTCTTTCTCGTGATCATTTCAATGTTTTTCCACCTCCACCCTAATCATCTACCATCACAAATATGACCTAGCTTTGGAAGCAGACATTGAAATGTGTCTCCATGAAGCACCCTGTCAGCCACAGCTAATGGGGGGCACTTGGCCGTCATTTTCATTTGGAGTTAGAATATAAGAGTGGTTTTGATTTTTGTTGCTTTTCCCCCTTCCTTTCGATTCAGTGAATCAGCCTGGCGTTGTGTGAGCAGGACAAACAGAGCTTTTTGGAAAGAGTGAGTAGACAGGCTTCCAGAAAGCCAGATTCTCTTCCTGTCTGGGCCATGAACTGGCAGAGTTGTGCATCCAATAACACAATTGTCAAGCTGGAAGGTATTGTAAAGGTCACCTAGTGCAAAAGGGCCTACTCAACCCAGGAAACCCTTCTATGTCTATGCTGAAAACAGAGGTCTCCTTTCTTGGCTTGAATACTTCCAGTGACTGAGGCCTCCCGATTTTGTCAGGTAGTCCATTCCATTGTCGGAGTCCTATCAGAATCTTCTTCCCTCTAATGAGTCAAGCTAGACTTCTCATACCCACTGGTCCTGGTTTTGCCTGCTGGATCAGTCTAGTACAAAATCACTCCCTATTCTATGTGAGTCCTATTTGAAGATAACGAATATGCCTTCCTTAACTTTTCTCTTTTCCAGGGAAGACAACCTCAATTCCTTCAACTGTTTCTCAGATGAATGGTTCCCACATCTCTTACCATGCCCTATTATTCAGAGACCTTGAAGGCTGATCAATTTAGTGAGTTTTAGCACAATTTATCAATCCCTAATTCCCTCTGTCTCTTGATATTCCTGGGCAGTGCTGAGCTGCTCAACCTTTGGTATCACTTTCCTGGAGAAAGGAAGACATATCGAAAGTAAGAGGAAGAACTGTCACCTGGGACTCAAAGATTAGTCCTAGCTCTGCCCCTGAGCAGCTGGGTGTCTTTGCAGAAATCATTGCATGTCTCTGGTCTCAGTTTCCTCATATGTGATATGAAAATGTAAAACCAGATGATCTTTAAGGCAAGGCCTTTCCAGATCCCAGTCATTATGGCCAGATATGCACTTTGAGCATAATTTGGGGAATCGATCCCTTTGAAATGGGCCACACTTAGGCCACCAAAACCAGAAAGATGTGATAGGTGAGCTGGACGTAGCTCTGTGGAAGATGGCAGCTCTAGCCATCTTTATAGATAGTAAGTGGAATCATCTCAGACCCATACTACCAGGGACGATTGGGTTCTTCCCCTCTCCAGACCAGCCTCATATGCTCCAGGATGGGGGGGGGAGGGGCAGGCTACAAGAAAGGCTATATTTCTTTCCAAACCCAGGGACACCTTCAGCTGGGACCAGTACTAAAATGCTTCTCAGGGGCAGGAACTATTTTCCTATCTGTCTTTGTATTCCTAGGACTCACCACAGTGCCTGGTACATAGTAGACATTTGTAAGTGTTTATTGAATTGATTTCACTCTATTTGCCTAGAGATAAAGAAAAGAGTGGAGGTCATTCATTCATTCAACCAACATTTCTTAACTCTTTCCTATGGGAAGAGCCCTGTACTAGGCACTGAAGGGAGATCCAAAGTTTAGTTACTGAAGACAATATCAATTTCCTTAGTACTTTCTATTCACTCCCTCACCTCCCAGTTGTTAATGCCTTCCCCTTTTAGATGGCTATCCTCTGTCTCCATGTAACTTCCATATACCTAGTTGCTTACAAGAGGTCTCCATTTGAACAGGAGCTCACTGGGGGCAGGAACTGCTTTTGCCTTTCTCTGGATCCCCAGGGCTTAGCATAATGCCTGGGCATGCAGGAAGTACTTAATAAATGCTTGTTGATGGACTGATAATTGATCACGAAAGCAATGAGTCTAATTCAATTCAATTCAATTCAACTTCATTCCTTGACTAAACATTTATTTTGTTAGCTGTGTGACTCTGGGTGAGCAACTTAATTTCTTTGAGCCCCAGTTTCCTTGTCTGAGTGTGATTATCACTGTGGGTTGTCATAGTCCTCCAACGAAAGGATTCCGACCCTCCTTTTGCAAGCCTTAAAGGACCTGGGTGGTGCCAGGGGACGAGGCTACAGTAACAAGAAAATCCAACAGTCCCTGTCCTCCTTCTCATTTCACAGAGAAGGAAAAGACATGGTCCCTGCCCCCCTGCAGCTTATACTTCAGTAGGGGACTTGGACACTCGAATCCTTGGGAGTACACCATAGGAGGAGGAGAGGGGGACAAATTAGTACGTTTCTGTGAGGCCTGAAGGAGAGCAGGGAAGGCTTCCTGGAGGAGGTGGCACTTTAAAGTTAGGATTCGACAGACAAAGAGTGGGCAGACAGTCATTTTTAGGCTAGGCCCAGGGAACAGTGCAGCATGGTGGAATGCGGAGGGCCCTCCAGATGGAGTCAGAGAATCTGGCTCGCAATCCCAGCTCTGCTGCCTCCCTACTAGCTGTGGGCAAGATCTGGGGCAAGAAGTTACTTCGCCTGTTTAGGCCTCAGTTTCCTTTTCTGTAAAAAGGGGCTGGGGAGGAGAAAAATAGTCTTTGAGGTCTACATCTCTGATCCCATCATGCCACAGAAACATCTGGGGATTAGGTGGCCAGTGATTTCATTCAGATCACTCAGTGTCACTGCCCAGGCAACAGCTCTAACCTCTCCAGACTTTAGAAGGGAGGGGATGGAGGCAGCATCTCTACCCCAGTCACACTCTCAGCCCCATGCCACCTCCTCAGCTCTCTAGACAATTTCTTGCCCTGTGCTGTAAATTGGACCTTTAAAAATAGTCTAGACATTACTAATGACCGTCAATTGACTTTAATTATTACATGGCAGTGTCAAGAGAGGTTTCTGAAAGTACAATCAATTTCAGGCCCCTGCGCCATCCTGGTTAGTGGAATAAATGGAAGGAAGAGTGCCGTTCTCATCAGGGCAGAAACCTATTACAAGTTCCTTCTCAAAGTGGGTACCTCTCCCACGTCCGTCTTGCCACAAAATGGCATCTCCTAATGCATTATTTATGCATGTTCCCTGGAAATGGGATGCTGTTGGTTAATAGAATTTTCCCCCCTCCAATGTAGGTTCAAATGGAAGCAGGAGCCGTTTTCTCCATTTCCTTTGTGAGTGGCTTCATGTAAAGTTCCATAATTGACAATGCATTTCTCCCTTCACATGAGAAAACCATTTTCAAAAACTGATGAATTCAAAGGAAAATTAATTTGAAAGACTGCTGGATGAAAAGTCTCAAGGGGATAAAACAATCCTGTAAATTGATCTTGCCATAATACTATTTTTCTGAGGTTGCATATCTATCAGCAATTGACAACTTCCCTCGCGCTCAGAATTCACACCACCCCAACAGCAACAGTAAATGATACATCCGTCATGACAATCACTCATAATCTAAGCAGATGTTTTGGTTGAGATTATAAAAATGCCTTGTGTTGCCTTTACTAGCTACTTCGTTAAGGAACAACTTATGAGGTCTCAACGGAGAAAAATCACTTGACTGTCTATTTAAACTCCAAAACACAAAACATTCGGCAGAGGAAACAATGTTTAGAGGGCAGGTTTTCATGGGAGCTTGAGGATGCTTCTGAAAGATCTCACTGATTGAGCAAATGGTTTTACTTTCAAGACAGTGAGCCTCCAAATCATTCCATGGAGCACTGGGCAATGCTTCTGAGTACCACGTGACATCCATTTACTTAGAGTCCTAGACTGAGAGAGAATCAGAGGGAGGGGAGGACTTATTCAAGATCAAATGGGTAGGCAGCAACAGAGCCAGAATTTGAAACCACCTCTTCTGACTTCAGATTCCTAGTTCTCTTTCTGCCGAAAGAACAACTGTCTACCAGTAGTCATTCAGCAAATAATTATGTAGCTAGGTGCTATTGCTGAGCCCTTTTTTACAGATGGGGAAACTGAGGCTCAGGGAGTGTCCGGTGACTTGTTCAGGGTCATAAAGCTAGCACGTGTCTGAGGCAGGCTTCCCACCTGAAATCCAGGGCTCTATGTATTGTACCACAATCCCTTTCCATTCATTGCTTGCTAGGGAAAGCCCTAGCCCCTGTGCTGAGAGATGAGTAAGACCCAGTCCTTACCCTACCAAGCAAAAGAGCAAATATCAACAGAATAAAGCCATTTGTGGTCAAAGAGGCATGGGTGGTCATGGCATGGAGAAAGAGCTTCTGGGAATCCTTTTATCCCCACGGCCTCCAGATCATACCACCTGCTTTGCTGCCATCATCCTCACTGTTTCCTCATCGGAGACTTGGCCTCTGCCTGTGGTATGATTTTGCTTTCTCTTGCCTGGATCCCGGCCTTCACTCTCCACCACTCTGCTCAGAACCCACTTTCCAGGGCCTTTAGAATTAGACTGTAAGCTTCTGGAGGCACTGGCACTGTAATGCATGCTTGTATTTTGATTCCCCCAAACTTAGCTCATCTTAAACATGTAATAAATGATCTCTCTGTGTCTCTCTCTAATAATACTTTATCTCAAAGGAAGGACCCTAATAGTAGCATTTCGGTTGCAATGGCAGGCTGAGGTGGGGGGGAGGGAAGGGGATTTTTCCATTTCTTCCCCTCATCCACCATCCTCGCTTAGGTCCAGTTCTATATTTCTACCACTGCTTAATTAAGATCCCTGGCCTTTAGTGCCAGAATGTAATTTAAAGATCATTTCTTACCCTGGGGAGTCCCCAAATTTCAGACAGTCTGTCTAAAATTCCCACTCCGGTGGGAAAACAATGAACTCTATTTTCACTAACCTCTTCTGACTAAAATTTAGCATTTCCTTCAATTATTTACCAACATGTTGTTAAAAGAAAGGGGTCCCCAGGCTAAAGCAGGGCTTTGGAACACAAAAAGGTGGAGAATTCTTGATCTAGGCCATGGAAACTGGCCTTGGAAACTGAGGCTGTGCCAGATGAAGGAACTTGCCCACGGCCAGTAAATCAAAGGCAGCACAGGGACCCCGATCTTCCACCTGCCCATGCGAGGCTCTTTGCACCGGCTCACACTGTAAGGTAGTTTGAAGGGCATCTCTTATCCTTGCCCCCCCCTCCTCATTCCTTTCCCCACCCCCACCTCATGCCATGGCAGGGACACAGAAGGTTAGCCAGTCTATACTTATTCCTCCTGCTGGCCGGGTGGAACATTCTCTTTGGGTGCCAATAAATGTGAAGGCATCATTTTCCAGCTGAGTAACTTGAGGAGCAGGGATGGTTTTAGTGCACATTACAAGTTATAGATATATATAGTTGGGATCAAGTGAGAGAGGATACCTTCCTCATGATATCTCTTCCATATAATGTTCTGAGTGTGTCTTGGAGCCCATTAATGGCTCCCAGTGATTCATCAATACACTGAAATTTGCGAACCTTTATTTTCCCAGTCTGTCTGCCCAGGGAGAGACGTTATTGCCCATCAGTCCAATTCTCAGGGGAAAAGTGGCAACTGGGGAGACTCTCTGAGCCCCCATCGCTGTCATTCAGGTCTCCACCCAGGCAGCTAACTCTGCCCATAATGTACTCCATCCTCAAGCTCCCCGGCAGACACCAGACAATTAGAACGGGGCCTGGCCTGCAGGCTGAAGGGCTGGCCAATTTTCAGCAAAAGCTACAGTGGTCTAATGCTTTACATGTATTGCCTCATTCGAAAATGTCTCTGGATTTTCCCATCAGCCTGCTGCGAAGCGGCTATTATGCTAGAAGCTCACTGTGTAGCTCTTGCATTATAAGGTAAAGAGAACTGGGTTACAAGGTCTTGAAATCCCAGCTCTGCCACATCCCCTCTGTGGGATCCTTTGCTCTTCTTGGCATCTACAGTTTCTTCTGCTCTCTTAAATGAAGGGATCAGGTGAGATGCTCCCTTCCAGCTCTAAATGGAGGATCCTTCCTGTGTGTTACATTGGGTAAGTCACTGGCCTTAGTTTTCTCCTCTCTAAAAAAGGATGGGGGGGGGGGAAGAAATGCCTTCTCAGGGCCCTTCCAGCTAGGAGCCTCTGTCTTTCCGAAAGTCTTTGAATCCAGTATTTAGCTCATTAGAGCGGCTGAAACTTCCTAGGACCTCAAGGAGAAGACAATCTGGAGCCAGAAGACCTGAGTTTAAACCCCTATTCTTTCATATGCTATTTCTCTTCTCCCAGATCATCTCAAAGATCCCTTCCAGATCAAAATCTACATCTTCATAACTCTGTATGGAGTGCTAAGAGGCCAAAAAAAGCACTGTGCCCTGGGCAGGAAGAACCAAGTTCCGATCCTTTCTCAGACACCAGCTGTGTTGTACCTGTAGCAAGTCACTTAACCTGTTTGCCTCAGTTTCCTCAAATGTAAAACAGGAATGAGATTAGCACCTATCTCCCAGGACCACTGTGAGGGTCAAATGAGATATTTGGAAAGAGTTTAACCAAGTGCCTGGAACATAGTAGGTGCTTAAGTAAATGCTTATTTCTTCTCTTCCTCCTTCCCTCCCTCCCTCTTTTCTTCCTCCCTCTTTTCCCTCCCTCTCTCCTTCCTTTCTTTCTTTCTTGCTTCCCTCCTTCCTTTCTCTTCCTTCCTTCCTTCCTTCCTTCCTTCCTTCCTTCCTTCCTTCCTTCCTTCCTCCTGTCCCACATTCCTTCCTTCCTTCCTTCCTTCCTTCCTTCCTTCCTTCCTTCCTTC
>JAJPUD010010943.1:16873-57851 GCA_023553655.1 Myrmecobius fasciatus | reverse complement strand
ACCTCCCTTTATGTTTCCCAAGGCCTCTGGAAAGCATAGATAAGCTCCTCTAGACTAGCTAAGTCAGGTCTTTGCTTCCGAATGAGGCTTCCAGCAAGGAGCTGAGCTATGTACCCACTGAAGGTGCTCTTGCTTGCAAATTGAAAGGTTCCAGAGAGGGAGAAGAAAAGGTCTTTTATTTAGCCATTTCAGTTACCTCAGACTCCTCATGACCCTATTTGGGATTTTCTTGGTAAGGTGGTTTGCCATTTCCTTCTTCAGCTTGTTGAGGGATGAGACACCCTAACAGCAAGCATTTGGGGGTCCCCAGGTCGGTGCCGCAGGTTTGTGAAAGAATCCACAGTCCCAGCCTCCAACTTAAGTTGGCAAAAAAGGGTTTATTTTGACACTGAGAATTCTCAGCAGGGCTGGATTCCTGATTGGAATAGCAGTCAAGCATAGAGAGAGTTCAATTTTATCTAGTCTTCTATAACCTGGGGTTAGAGGGTAGTCTCCAGATGAATTAAGGATGGAGGGTGGTTAGAATCAGGAGAGTTCTCCCAGCCAGATTCCAAAGCCAGACGACTCAGGGTTTCCTGATCCAGTCCCCCCCGCTCTTCCCCCCAAAGATCAGGGGACCAAAGAGTCCTATTACATCAAGCTCATTTTACAGCTTGGGTAAGTGACTTGTGCAAAGACACAGATTGGGAGTATCTGAACTGAGATTTTTTAACTCAGAAAGATGAATCTTCCTGATTCCAGCTGGGCGTGGCCTTCTATCTACCCTGTCACCTATCTACCCTTGGAGAGAAGGGCCCCCAGAGTTTAAATGAGGGCTAATGTGTTCTTGGAAGATTCAGGAAAGTACATTTATCCAGAGATCCTCACTTTCTGGGCAGAGTCTGGGAGATGGTCTGTGAGGGAGAAGGGTGGCATTCTACCGAATGGAGCAAAACAAATTCCTCTAACAAAACCTTGGGAGGAAGGGCCCACAATTAGAAGAGGTAGAGGCTGGAAAGGATTTCAGGTCAATGCTTTCTCCGTTTTAAAGGTGGTCACTTTTGTGAATAATAAAGCTTTCCTTCTGAAAACGAACCCTTTCTCCTTGTATCTTTTCCTCCCCAATCCCAGATTTACAAAATACTTTCCTCATAGCCACCATAGGAAGAGGATCATGATACTATTATTAATCACATTTTTCAAATGAGGAAACGGGCTTAGTGATGGGAAATGACTTAGGAACGATCCTTTAGGAAGGAATAGGTCTGTGAGGGACACAGCAAAATTCTTTGTGGCAACGGGAACAGCTGAACATACTGAAAAAGTTAAGAGAAGTCTAATGATTACTCATTCTTCATGCAATCTATCCTCCTTTCTCCATCACTAGAATTCCAAGGGGTTAATTGCCAGTTCTCATAGAGAAGGTAGTCAGAGTCTGGAAACTCAGCTTCCTTTCCAAAGAAGCAGATGCTTTCATGTTGGATAATTTTTCCATCCTGAAAGAGACTATGCTATACAAGGTACAGGAAGAAACCAGCACGGTATAGTGGGAAAAGTCCTGAACACTGTTTAATATCTGGCCAAAGCAAAAGAAAAAAAAAAGTTATGGTAAGAGAATTTAAATATTGCCACTATTTCATTAAATCAGTTTTTTTTTGTGATAATTTAATGGTTGCTTTATTTTAATAATAATTATTTTTTATTAAAGCTTTTTATTTTCAAAACATATGCATGGATAATTTTTCAACATTAACCCTTGGAAAACCTTGTGTTCCAGTTTCCCCCCTTCTTCCCTCACCTCCTCCCCTAGATGGCAAGTAGCCCAAGATATGTTAAATATGGTAGAAATATAGTCACATCAACTTTAAATCGCGGTGAGGCTCCGGTTACAGCTCTAGTACTATCTGGTTAGTTTCTACTCTGTTTACAAAATTCCAGCTTGAGATAGCAGCTAAATCCCCTAATATTTGTTGATCAGTTTATTTTACCTTATATAGATTTTCCTTTTCTGCTATAGGGTCTTTGATGTGTAAATCTTTCGTTGACTAAAGCAAATTAATAGGCAATTTTCAAAAGAAGAAATACAACTACCAATAACCAAATCAAACAATGAGCCAAATCATTCATAAGAGAAATTACAATTACAACACTAGGAGAGATGAAAATGGTCAGTTTTAGGCATAACTGAACTTGATTCTTACCTCTTCCATCTTTTTTAGAGATTAAGGAGGGAAATCTTTTAAAGAAAGAGGGTATGTTTACTGCTGTTGATGGAGCTGTAAAATGGTTTAAGCATTCTGGAATTATCCTAGCAAAGTCACTAAATTGTATATACCCTTTGATCCAGGGTAGACACCATTAGCCACACACACACACCCAAAAGAAAGGGAAAGATCCAATATATTACATTTTTGGTATAACTAAAAATGTAAGTTAAAAAAAATCCTCATCAATTAAGAGTGTGTGTGTGTGTGTGTGTGTGTGTGTGTGTGTGTGTGTGAGAGAGAGAGAGGGGGGGGGAGGGGAGGTAGATAGCTGAACACATTGTATATATAATGTAATGGGATAGTGAGCCATAAGAAACAAGGAATGTGAAGAATTCAGAAAAAATCGGAGGAGACTTATTTTGAACTGATACAAAGTAAAGTAAGAACTAAAATAATTTACTCAATTACCACAGCACTGTGAAGGAAGACAACATTGAAAGATATTATAACTAATCAATTCAGTAGCCAAACTTAATTTTAGAGAACTAACAGTGAAGTATTTCCCCATCTCAGCAAAGAGGTGGTAGGCTCTTGATTCTAAAGTAGACCTACATTATCAATCATAGCTAATATGTTTACTTTGGTAGATGGAAGGATTCTATTGTGGGAAAGGTGGGAGCAGTTACTGGGAAATTGAGATTTTTTTTTTTAAGAGCATCAATTATATAACCAGAATATTGAATCTGGCACTAAAAACATATTAGAATAAAATCAGATCTGGAATTTTTCACATGTATGGGTAGGGGAAAAAAGGACAGAGTGGAATACAAAAGGTAAAATAAAACATTTTAATTATGTGATTGAAAGCTTTCATATCAGCAGAATCAATGCAAGTAGGAAAAAATTAGACGCTATCAGTTGGGGAAAACAAGCAAAAACAAGAATTTTGAACACAATATTCTTGATTTTGCATATGTTGTTCACATAAATATATGTGTATGTGTGTATATATGCAAATATGTATATATGTGTGTATATATACAAATATGTATATATGTGTGTATATCTATATGAAAGTTATATAAGGTTACAAGTTGTTCCATAATGAATGTATTCAAAGGATATGAGCAAATAGTTCTCAAAAGAATTGCAACCCTAGTAAAAATTGTCCCAAATCATTAATAAATAGAAATAAAAACAATTCTGAAGTTTCTCTAAACATGCAGCTAATTGGTAAGGATGACAAAAAATGGGAAGAGTTAGTATTGGTGGAATTTAAGAAAGTAGGAAATAAGCATTTATTAAATACCTACTATGTACCAAGCACTGTGCTAAGCACATTTGATCTTCACAATCATCCTGGGAGGGAGATGCTATTATCATCTTTGGGCAGGAATCCGGAAGTTAAATGACTTATTTAAGATTACATAGCTACTTAAATGTCTGAGGATAAATTTAAACTCAGGACTTCTTGACTTTAGGCTGTACCTCATAGCTGGGTCTGGAAAGAGTTATTTCTTAGCTGCTGGTGGTGCTATGAATTGGGCAGACTATTTTGTTTATTTGATATTTTATTTTCCCCAGTTACATGTAAAACAACATTTTTTTAAACTTTGAGCTCCAGATTCTCTCCTTTCCTTCCTGCCATTGAGAAGGCACATGTGAAACATTTCCATAAAAGTCATGTTTCAGAAAACACATAAATTCCCTTTGCTTCCCAATAAAACCCTCAAGAAAAATTAAGTAAAAAAAAAAAGTATGCTTCAAGCTAATTCAGACACAATGAGTTCCTTCTCTGAGTATGTATGGCATTTTTTATCATGAGAACTCCTGGATCACTGCATTACTGAGAAAAGCCGTCATTCACAGCTGATTATCCCACAATATTGCGATAACTTTTTACCCAGTACATTTCATTTTGTATGAGCCACTTGCATGGAGGATTTTCTGGTTTTTCCCGAGAGCATCCTGCTCATTATTTCCCATAGAACAATAGTATTTCATCATAATCACACACCATAGTTTATTCAGTCATTTCCCAATTGATGTGCATCCCTTCAATTTCCAACTCTTAGGCAGACCATTATGGAAAGTAATTTGCAATAATGCAATCCATAGTCTTTGATTCAGAGACCTCAGCATATACTCTAAAGAAGTCAAAGGCAGAAAGGTCCTATATACCCCAAAATATTTGTAGTAGCACTTCTTTTTTTATACTAGCAAAACCTAAAAACAGAAACATGCCCATTGATTGGGGAATGGTAAACAAGTTGTGGTGCATGGATGTAATGGAATATTACTGAATGAATGAAAATAAATCCTTTAGTAAGCACCTACTATGTACTAAGTACTGTGATAAGCTGGGGAATACAAATTTAAAAGTGAATTTCTGGTCTCAAGAAGCTTGCATTTCAACAAGATGAGGATGAAGACTAGAGATGCTTGGTAGTTGTTTTTCAGTCTTGTCTGACTCTTTGTGACCCCATTTGGGGTTTTCTTGACAAAGATATTGAAATGGTTTTGTCTTTTCTTTCTCCAGTTCAATTTACATACAGGGAATTTGAGACAAATAGGGTTAAATTACTTGCCTATGTCACCAGCTTGTATTTGAGGTTAAATTTGAACTCAGGGCTTCCTGATTCCAAGTCAGTGCTCTATCCACCTAGTTGCTCAGAAATTCTGTTGTTGGAAGCTTAGGAAGACACATGAATTTGTGCAAAGTAAAATAAGCAGAACCAGCAAAACCAAGGTCTACAGTAATGTAAATGAAAAGAATCTCCCTCCCCCCCAAAACCCCTGAATGCTGTATAATTAATTTTACTATTCAAAAACCAAATCCCTGCAAAACATCTTTCCTGCTTTGCAGAGGTTGGGGATTATAGGTGTGGAACCCTACATAAACTTTCAGACTTGCTGAATTGTTTTTTTTTTTTTTCCCCTTTAAAAAAATTCTTTGTTATGAAGGATGGCTTCCTGGGTGGGGGAGGGAGATATATTTGGAAATGAAGGTGATGTAAATGAATGGGGGATAGAAACAGAAGATGAGTTCATTTGCAGAGCACAGGAGGCATCATGCTGAAGAGAGAGTCTTGGATTAGGAGTTGGGGGAAGGAGATTTTGAACCTTAGTTTTGCTGCTAATAGATTTGTGATCTTGGCTAAGGGTCTCTTCTCATCTCCTCTTTATTCTCAGTTTCCTCAGTTATAAAATGAAGGAACTGGACCAGATGATCTCTAAGGTCCCTTCTTGATCTAATATTCCATAATTTCTGGGTTCTTCATTCAGTAACCTAGAGTGGGTCTATTTGTAGAAACCAAGTCCATCTGTGGAACCAGAAGCTACTTAAAATGAAGAGAAAAGATAAGCTAAAGCTAAGATCTCTTTCTACTCAAATGTCCTCTTGCTTTAGCAAATTTAGGGCAAAACAGAGTCCCCCTCTCCCCCTTGATGGGAAAATCCATGCAGAAAGTAGGTTTGATTAGAGGGCCTTCCTAAAGTCATCTGGTGCTGGGTTTGGGGGCATTCAGATATAGATTATCTTGGGATGCTGATACCTTCCCACCTAGGCTGTCTTTTTCACAGCCTTGCCCTACTTCTTTTCCTAATAATAACACATGTCTATAGCACTTAAATGTTGACAAAGCACTTTCTCCACAACTTTGGGCTCTTTTCTCTTTCTATCCTCTCCACAAAAAGATTAGCCATTTACATGGCTTTAACAATTAATTTCATGGCAGGTTCCCAACATATTCTTAATGCTTCTTCCCATCTTCAGGGCTGTATCTTCAGTTTCCTATGAGACATATTCACCAGGATAATTCACCAGGAGGGGTGGGGCATAAGCAGAGTTGGGGATAGGGTGAGTGAAGAGGATAAGGGCAGAATTCTTTGTTATAAATGATGGCTCTTTGTAAAGGGGAAGGGGAGAGATAGGAGGGGGAATTTAGATGAGTAAAAACAAATGAAATTTTATTTTTAAAAGGAATAGAATTAGGGGTATGAGTGAGGACAGACAGGATTAAGACAGGATAGGGCAGGGATAGGGAATGGGATCAAGATGGAGATATGAAGACTAGAAATTGATTTGGGGGGAAGATAAAGGATGAAATGGGTTGAAGAATCAAACTGTCCAGGGCAGGGGGTCCAGCTGGAGATGGAATGGGGACAAGGCTGATAAGGTGAGGGATGGTTTTGGGGATGGGGAAGATGGGGAAGGGAAGGTGGCAAGTTGGCGAAGTTGTAGAGCGTGGGTCAGGAGCAGGTTGAGGATGAGTTGAAGAGTTGGTTGGTATGGGCCAGGGCACAGGGTCGTTGCTGTGGCTGAGGTAGGAATGAGAATGATTGTGAGCGGCCTGGGGGATGAGGCTGTGTGGAAGAGTGGAATGAAGACATAGGTGGGAAGGTGGGATGACGGGGACAAACATGAGGATGGACTAGGATTGGGAACAGTTTAAGCATGGAATGGGCCCAGGGGTGTAGACAGGCATCAAAAAAGCCCTCAGCCCCGGCAGGGTTCCTGAGGGAGGTGGGGAGAAGGAAGACGTCTGGGCTGGATGGGGGAGGGCAGTGCTGCAGCAATGTTGCCAAAGTACCTGTGCTGTAAGCTTGACGGTGTAGTGTCACTGGAAGGGGGTCAATGACGGGGACAAGAGGATCGACATGTGATGAGGCTGGGGGTCAGGAGTGTGGAGCGGAAGAAGGCCGTGGGAGTGTGGGGGGTAGGGGGCGTAACTAGTCCTCCTCCCTCCCACTGGGTCCAGCTTAGGTAGAGCCTGGCGCTAGGACCGAGCGGAGTTGGGGCCGGGCGGAGCATCGCGCGCCCCCCACCCTTCTGCCTCTCCTTCCCCCTCCCCCTCCCCTCCCTGCCCAGCTCTCTCTCCCTCCCCTCCCTCCCTCCTTTTCTCCCCTCCCCTCCCCTCCCCTTTTCTCCCCTCCCTTCCCTTCCCCTCCCCTCCCCCGGCTGTGCTGTGCTGGGCTGTGCTGCGCTGCAGTGTCTCTCTCCGAGGCAGCGGCAGAAGCAGCGGCCCAATCCCTCGCCGCTTTCTCGGCTCCGGCCCCGGCTCCCTTGCAGCCTCCGGCCCGCCGGCTGCACCATGGCCACTGTCAGCTTCAGCGGCCACCGCCTGGCGCTGCTGGCGGCGTACCAGGAGGTGATCCAGGAGGACTGCCCTGCCGACTGGTGAGCGGCGGTCTGGCCTGGCCCCCCGGGGCCCCCAGCCCCGGACCCTTTGTCTCTTGCCCGCCTGGGCTCGGGAAAAGGGGCTGCCTCTTTGTGTTCCCGTCCTGTGGGTGGGGGGAATTGGGTGGGTTCCGGAGCTTGGGCGGGGCGGGGGCTTCGGGGATCCCCTGGAGGGCCCCGGAAAATGGTGCATTGGGCAAAACTAGCCCGGGCCCGAGGGGGGAGGGGGCCGCCTTTGTGCGATATGGCTGGGGAGGGAGGGGGGTTCCTCCGGAGGGATGCTCCGGGTGGGGCCGGGCCAGGCCGGGTGGGGCGGGGCCAGGAGCTTGGAGTTGGGGTGTGTGTGAATGGGGGGTTCATTGGTCGGAGTTGAGCCGTAGGTGGGGGGAGGGCTAGGAAAGCTGGGTTGGAAGATTGGAGATTAGATCCAGATGTGCAGCCCCGCGGGCTCTAGAAAGCTCTTGGGGACTCTCCCTTGGAGGTTCCCGGGCTCTCTGTCCCCGCCCGTCGACTAGCTTCGGGCAGGTGTGTGTGCGCGCGCTCCTGGGCCAGCCAAGGGCACCTTCCAGTCCAGTCGGCTGGGGTTGGGTGGGTGGGGGTGGTATCTCAGGCCTGGGCTCCGAGACATTATCGCCCGGCTGAATGAGGGCCCTGGCCCGGCCCTAGCCGGCAGCACAAAGGAAGGAGGGAAAGAGGGAGGGAGGAAGGAGGAGGAGAAGGAGGGCGCGGTGGGGAGGAGGAGGGATCGAGGGGATATGTCAGGAGGGGAGGGGGAGGGGAAGGACTGGGGCTGCTATCTGGAGATTAGGTGCTGGGGGAACCCTTTTCGAGAGCCCCGCCCCCCGAGGGGTGCCTCTCCACGCGCACCGGCCCTTCTTGGGGAATTGGGTCGGGGGAGTGGAGCCTGGGGCAGTAATATTGGAGGCATGGGACTAGCCCCAGGAATGTTCTTGGGGATCTAAGAGCTAGGAGAGAATCTTTGAAGGATATTCACTGATACTACCCCATACTCATCCCCGCTAGGGGATTCCACTTCGACGTCCAGATTTGGAGCTCCTCATCTTCTCTGCTTTATTCCATCTCATTCTCTTTTGCTCCCATGCCTTCCTCTTTCT
The DNA here is from genome assembly GCA_023553655.1 of Myrmecobius fasciatus. NCBI lineage: Eukaryota > Metazoa > Chordata > Mammalia > Dasyuromorphia > Myrmecobiidae > Myrmecobius > Myrmecobius fasciatus. The sequence continues at coordinate 49,371 of JAJPUD010010943.1, read as the reverse complement.
GTCTCCTCATACCTTTCTTTCCACAATTCCTTTGGACCTTAGGAAGCCATGTATGACAGGACCTAGTGATGGAGAGGGGAAAGAGGCCTTGGATCTCTGAGTCTCGAGAAATCAACCCCAATAAGCTTACCCTAAGTTGGGATGGTTGGATGGCTCAGTTTTTTATTCTCTAAAAAGGGATCATTTCTCTGTCCTGGTGCTGGGATTATTATGGTGATCGCCAGAAAACCCAGGAAGATGAGTGTAAGAAAACTAGAAAACCCCCTGTGGGATGGATTGTAGAAGAACCCCGGTAAAGGGAGTGGCCCCACAGTAGCCTAGCTATGTTAATGTCTGTTTTGTACATAGTAGGTATTTAATATGCTGAATTGAATAGAGGACAAACCAGCCTCCAGACCAGGCAGTTCCGGAGATTAGGAGGGAATGGGTGCCTGGGGACAGAATTCCTCTCCAGGCTTTATGTAGTGGACTTCTCCCGGATTCCAGGACCAGGACCTGGAAATGGAGAGATAGTAGGGCAGACCAGAGTATCTACAACCCAGCCCCATATGTAAGCCTTTGTCCTGAGCAAGAGAAAAAGACAACAGCTGTTAAGAACTGGGAGTGTGAGGGGGTGCCATTAAATCTCCCAGTTAGTTTTGGGTCTGGGGAAATCTGGAGGATGAACCCTACTAAGCTGGAACTGAGGTCGGGGAGAGCCAATGCTGAAGTTTTGAAGATTTAATCCTAATGGGCTATCTCAGATTCTTGGAGTAGGGGCAGTGTGTTAACTCTGAGCCTTGTAAAGAGATCAAACTACTCACGTCCGTGGCGGATTGGGGGGAGGGAGGAGGAGGAATTGATTCTGGGATATGTGAGATCAGTTAACTCTGAGTCATGGGGGGAAGAGGGGAAGCTAGCTGTGGCCCCCATGAAGTAGTCCTGTTCCTGGGTGGGCAGTGAGCTAGTTCTGTCTGGATGGTTTGCTCAGGGGCTAGCATGTGTGAGGGCAATGAAGTAGCTTTGAGTCTAGAAGAGACCCCAATGAGTTAACCTTGCCTGTGTGTAGGGGAGGAGTTGTGAGCTAGCTGGCTGGTTTTGGGGGAGGTGGCTACAAGTCTGGGGGATTTGTGGAAAGGGGTGGGGCAAGAGGCCTTGAGGGGCTGGGCGGGCCCCTCAAAATGGCTCCAGCAGCTGGAGTTCCAGCCCCAGCTGTTGGTCTTAAGGCAGCCTCAGGGAGAGGCTGCTGCCACCTGCTGTGGTCTGGCTGAAGGCTCTGCCCTTGCCCTGGACCCTCTGACTGAGGAGACTTCTAGACTTGGAATCATTATTCCCTTTGTTTTCTGGATTGGGGGTGGAGTGGGCAGAAATCTGGGGATCTCTGGGTAGGAGTAACCTTTTTTTCAATGCCCTGAAGCTCCCCAAGGATGGGAGAGGGCAGTCTGGACCCAAGCCCCATGTATATAGCTATTACCTAAAATACCCTCCCATGAAGTTTTCCTATGGTCTTAGCCCTCTCCCTACTTTGGTCTCTTTCCACTACCTGGAAAGGAATGTTTCTTCTCCCCCTACCTCCCCCCCAAAGGCAAGGTATTCTCTGTCTAAAAGATGAGACCTAGGTTTCATCTTTTGACAGTGAGCCTGGGGAAGAATTCAGGGCTTGAGATGGGATTTGGCTCTGGGTAGGATGAGGTGGATGGGAAGTTTGGACCTGGGGGATTTGGGGGGAGGGGGGGGATCATGCACACACTGGTTCCAGCCACACCAGCATTGCACCACTGGCCTGAGGCCAGGGCCGGAGGGAAATTGGAGTTACTAAAATTAGCTGCCCAGGGACCAGTTGGTAGGAGACTGCTTCTCCTTGCCCTGACCCAAGTATAGGGGATAGGGCTATTGATGATAAAGAGGGCACAAACTGGACAGGCTTTGGGGAGTGGGTCACCTTTCTTACCCCAGCCTCCCTTGGGTAGGGAGCAGGGACAGCTCTCAGCAGAGCTGAGCTGACGATAGCAGAGGCTGGTGGGGTGAGCCAGGCCAAGTCAGGATAACAAGGCTGGAGCCCTCAGTTGGAGCTATCCAGAATAACTATATTTTGGGCTGTTTAGGGTCTTAGAGAAGCAGGACACACTGGTGGGGGATGGATCATACTTCAGTATTCAGAGCTGAAAGGGAGCTTAAAAAATGATCACTTAGTCGGTCTTATTGGCAGATATAGAAACTGAGGCTGGGAGAAGAAAAATAATTTGCCTAACCAAGGTCATATAGGTTATAAATGGGAGAAGCAAGAGTAAAACCCAATTGTTTGTTGCAATTTAAAATCTAATTCTTTGCACACCCTCCCCTTCCCCATACTTCTTGCCTGTTCTTGAAAATGGGATGAGTCCATAACTGGAAGGAAGATGAAGGATTTAAGCAGTCTCCTGGCCATGATTTGAGATCTTTGAGGACTGCAGACCTCAAAGACCTCACCTTCATTCTCCTTGAGCCCTAGACATGGGTCCTACACTTATCCTTTGGGAAAAGTGCTTCATGGCACATAGAAGGCATGTTAATGCTTAATGAGTGGAGAACCACTTCAGTCACTGTCCTGATTCAAAAACTAAGTAGTACCCTGTTGCCACTAGCTTTCTTCCTTGGGCTCCCTTTAATAATAGGGGGTCCCACACCCAGGCACTTCGACCACCACAAAGCATCCTCTGAACTTGGTATTTTGGGGTGTGGTTATACTCTAACCCCCACTCACAGGCCCTTGATCATTAGAAGCAATGGATTCCCAGGCACTGGGTCTTCCGCCTCCATGGGCAGCCTACAGAGCCCAGTCTATGCAGCCAGATCAAGTTATTCATCAACAGCCTGTGCGTCACAACCCATCTGGATTAGGAAGGGGGTTGAGGGGAGATTCACTTTAGGTGGTAATTCTGAGAGAGATGTGGATGGTGGAGAGGGACTTGTAACAGGAATCAGAAGACCAGTTCAAAGACCAGCTTTGGGAAAATAATTTCCTCTTCTGAATCTGTTTCCTTAGGTGGGAAATCAGAGTTTTTTCTAGAGCCTAGGAAACCGGGAAGTTTATTTATCAGGCAGTGAGTGAGTTGGGGAGGGGATGCAGAGTCCCTGGGAGGGGTCTTAAAGGACGGTTGTAGCTTGGGCAGAGCTGTGGATGGTGTATTGGGCAAACCTGGAGTCCCTTTTTCCAGCTTTAGTTTTGTTTGATTAGAGGATGAGGTGGAGAGGGAATGGAAGGGAGATCTTGACTTTGTTTCCCCCAGGAGTACAGAATGCCAACTTTGAAGGACCCAGGATGCAAAGTGAGGGAAGCCACAGGGTGAATGGTACTGAGGTAGATCATTTTCCAAGAACTGATTTATGTCAGCACAGATCCCCAATCCCAGCTCAGGGGACCCATAGCTCTGGGGAGGCTAACATGTCCCTGGGTTACTTCAAAGAGGACAGGAATTGGTTTTGAGGACTTTTGGCTTTCTCTGAGACCAGCAGGGCTGATCCTAGAGCAAGCCAGAGATCTGAAGATGCTCCCATTTCTACCCTGTCACTGCCTGGACAACCTAGGATGGAAACTAAGGAACAATGTGGACTGAAAGGGCACAGGAGGTGCCCAGATGACTCAGCTGGGCCAGGGTTCAGTGTTACTGCCAGGTTAGATATACCTACCACTCTACAAGCCCCTCCAGGAAGATCATGGGATCATGGACTTCACATTAGAAGGGAATTTAGAAAACTTCCAGGCCAATCCTCATTTTGCAGATGAGGAAACTAAGACTCAGAGAAGTGAAATGATTTCCTAGTCACCTAGATAGAATTTGAGTTCAGTGTCTTAAGGGACCTCAGTGGGCTTTTTTGAAGGCACTGGCAAAATATTTCAGGAACCTGGAACTTAAATACCAACCCAGTTCTGTCCCTGCTGCTGCCTCACTATGTGTTCTTATACAAGTCAGTTGCCCATTTGTGGGTCTTAATTTTCTCCTTTGGAAAGAAAGAAGGTGGAGGCGGGTAGAAAGGACCTTTGCCAGTTCTAAGATTGTTTTCAGGTTGGAGGACTAAGGAGGGGGTGGCTAGGATGGCTTTCAATAGGGTCGGGCTGGGACTGGAAGGGAGCAGCAGCTGTCCAAGGGCCCCTTTCCTCTGACCCGGGCCACAGGTGGGCTTTCAAAGAGACAACAGCTGCAGCTGATTTGGTAGCTGCCAGGAACTCCCCAGACCCACACAATTCCTTTCTTAGGGTCTGGGGGTGGGGTAGGCCTGCCCAGGAGGGAAGAAGCCCTCGGGATTCTGATGTAACAGGAAATGGGCTTTGTAAAGGAAGGAAGGGAGGGAAGAGGCTGAGGCTGTCAATCACTGGTCTCCCCAAACTCTTCATCTAGTTTCTTTCTCCTCCATTCTTTTTGCCTCCATCCTTTCAGCAGTCCTAGGGGCACACAGATCCAGGCCATCTGGGGAATAATCATTTTCAGCATCAGAAATTTAGAGCTGGAAGAGATCATCTAATTGGATTATTTTACAAATGAGCCCTCTCTCCCAACCTAGGATAGATGACTTGGCCAGGGTCACATGGGGAATAAAAAGCAGGGCCAGGATTAAAACTCCAAGGCCTCTTCCCACTATACTGGACTAAGGACAGTATCTTGTTCAATATCGATCCCCAGAAGTAGATTGTGTAGATATTATTTCCATCTTGCCGATGAGGAAAATGAAGCTAAGAGAAATTAGTGACATTAACTCACATTTCTGTTGTGCCTTAAGTGCTTTTCTGGTGAGGTAGGTGGTGCAGGGATTATTCCCGTTGGATAGGTGAAGAATCCAACCTCTTTCAGTGGGAGAATAAAAGACAAGGTAGTAGGCTGGTGGATGCATCTCTAGTGTCCCTATACCTCCTCTAAGGATGAGAAAGTCACTAGCTTTTGTTTCCTAGCAACTTTTCAATGTCCTGAGTCTCTTATCCGCCTGTGGCTAGCCCTTGGGGGTGTGAGGGTATTGAGGCTAAGGGGACCAGAGGCTTTTGCTGTAGGTTCTCTGGGAAGGTACTAGCTAAGCCCTGGGAACTGGCCAGTAGAGGAAAATGTGACTGTCAATTTGAGTAACATCCAGTGAGGGGACAAGGGTGGGGGCTGGACCACAGAAGTCCCAGAGGCCTGCCTTTTCACAATTCCCTCACCAAAGATTAGGGAGGAGTCCTTAGTATCTCTCCAGCCTCTGCTTCATCTGCAAATAGAAATCACAGATGTTAATCATGGAAGCCCACACCCTGATCTTATGCAGAAAGACTTTGAGGCCCTGAGGGGAGAAAAGGACTTGACCAAGATCATAAGCTAAGTAAATGGCAAACTCAAAACTAAAGCCCAAACCTCCTGACTGTCTAGTCCAGGATCTTGAAAAGGGTTGAAAAGATGGGAATTGTCAAAACTGATAGTAAACCATCGAGGCTGAATCATCAGGATGGGACTAGAAGAGGGAAACGTTGGGGTAGGGGTCAGGTTTGCTGAAAAAGTTTATAGGGGAGGAGATGGGGAGAAGAGAGATTTCCTAGCTGGAAGTCAGAAGTAGGCTCCTTTTTGCCCTTGTAGAGGGTGGGTACAGAGGTAAGAAAATTCTTACTTTAATTTTACAGTCCCCTCCTCCCTGCCAAGGCCTGCTGCCAAAAGAGAAGCGGCCCTTTTTGGGAGGGTATGCCCAAGGGGTGAGTCTTCAGCTTGAATGTATACAGATTAGGGATAATGAATAGGGATGGGAGTAAAAAAGGGGCAGAAGGCCGGATGGTTGCCTATTGGGAGTTGGGGAAGAAGTGTAGCTGAGGGCTGAGAAGCGTGCATGGGAGGAAGGCTGAGTCTAGGAAGAAATAGGGCCCAATTAAGGGTCTGGAAGAAGGGGTGATTTGGGACTGGAAGGGGACTATGAGGCAGGGAGGACACTTCCATTTCATCTCTCTGGGGTACGGGAGTAAGGGGTGGTCCAGTTCTCCTTCCAAACCATTTATGTGTGAGCTTTAGCTCAGCTTGTGCTGAGGAGTTGGGCCTGAGCCCGAAGGCTGGGGGTTTGCCATATGGGGGGAAGGGAGAAGAGGATGGGGGTGGGGCGTACACACGGGGCACGGGTACCCCAGCACGGGCCAGGTACATTCTGGGCCAGCCAGCCAATGGGGAATGAGGGGAACTGTATCCAAGGAACGGTATCTAAGGAACCGTCTCCATGGAAGCGCCATCGCACACCCCAGCAGCTCATTGACTAGGGCCTTTCCTCAAACCCCAACCATTATGGCCCGCTCAGGCCTGGAAGGTTACGGCCTGGCTCCTGGGCCCAAAACTTCGCCCCCCCCACCCCTCCTTCAGGCCTTGATGCATCCCATTGCAGCCCTGCAAGCTGCCTCCTCCAAGCTGGGCTGGGGCTTCTTTGTGGAGGCCAGGGTCAGCGGACCCAGACTGGGAAAGGAGAGGAGTGGGAGCATTGCGATGCCGGCGCTTCCTGCCTCCCCCGCTCCTTCCGAGGAAATGGCCCTGGCTGCGTGTTACCATGGTAACGCCCAGTGCCTTGGCCCCACCGCGAGCTCTTCCCCCCCAGCCCCTTTCTTTGCCTCCCCCCGCACATCCTGCTGGCTCATTCTCAGGGACTACTCTGGTCCCCACATGAGCTCTGCGGAGACCCCGCCCCTAGGAGGTTCCCAACTGTCTTGGACTAGGCTCCTTGCTTGCCAGCAATTTCCCCGTTAGCCCCCCTTCTCTCCGAGTCCTCCTCCTCTCCATTTTCTCCTAGGCCTGGAGAACAGAGGTGGGCGTGGAGGGGAGGGGCGCGCCAGCCTGCAGAGTTATTGAGCCTTTCCTCCTCCCCCCTCCCTCTCCCTAGGGCTCTTTACACATATGAGGACGATTCGGATGACCTCAAGTTAGCGGCGTCAGGAGGTAAGAATTCTCCCCATTCCTCATTCCAGTCTTCTCCCACACCCCTCCCCCTTTCAGCTTTCTCTTGGCAGTTTTATTCTCCTTCCCCTTAATTCTGGATTCTTTTTCTTGGTTTTCCCCCAGGGAGTAATGATCCTAAGCTGGGGCCTCCTAAATCCAGCAGAGGGGTTGGAGAGAATGGGGGGTGGGGACAGGAACCAAAGTAATTTGATGACAGACTTTAGGGAGACCCAGGAATCCAGTGAGCTTGAAGAGTGCAGGCTGTCCTGGTGGACTTTTTTTCAGCACCCAGGACTGCTCTTTCAAGGAAGAGTTGGGAATTTGGGGACCCACTCGTTTGCAAATGGTCAGCCTGACTTGAGACCCCCTATGTCCTCTGCTTGCTTCAGGGGGTGGCCTACAGGAGCTCTCGGGCCATTTTGAGAACCAGAAGGTGATGTACGGCTTTTGCAGCGTCAAGGACTCCCAGGCTGCACTCCCCAAATATGTTCTCATCAACTGGGTATGTGGTGGGCCAGGGGATGGGCTAAGTGGGCAGACACGACTGAGTCTGGAGTTAGACCTGGCAGCTGAATTCTGCCCCTGCTGTTGGTGTGCTTTAGCTGGTCATGTCACCAGGCTAGATCTTTTTCATCATCTGGAAAATGATCATAGGTCATAGGACTTCTAGGGTTTACAGCTGGTAAGGACTCTGTAGGTGGCATGGAATGCTGTGGATTCCTTTTCTCCTGGGCTTGGAAGGATGAAACCAGATCAGGAAACTGCTCTAGGGTATCTGGGAAGATAAAGGACTAATTCTGATTTTTATCAGTTTATGTGTAACCCATGAATACCCAACCCAGCACTCCAAGCTCTTGGCTTAGCCTGACCCAAGCCAGTCCTGAGGATAGCCCCCTTCATAACAACCCTTTAGTCAACTTATATCCCTGCCCCCCATCTACCCAGAGTTTGTTCTGTGAAATCTCAGGATATGGATCAAATGTTGGCTCAAGTCCAGGTGTCCACAGCTATGTGAAAAAGACATTGAAGTTCTTACAAAAGCACTCAAGACAACAATATACTGCTCACTAGACAGAGGATTCACAGTAGTGCCTAGATAATCAGTGCAATTTTTCTTTGGTGAGTCCTTTTAACTCAGGGTTCTAAGTTCCCTGAATTTTAGGTGTTTAGACTGCCCTGAAAACTCATGAACTTGTTACTCCTCAACTCCTTTCCCAGTGGACATGTACCATCTAAATAATTCACAGGAATGACAGAAGTCAAAATCTTAAGTATTTTGCTTCTCTGTATCATGGTGTCCCTTCCTGCTGATGCCATTTTCCCCAAGAGACTAGGAGTATCCCTTGATTCCTGCTTTTTTCCATAGAAGGCAAAATTTTGGGATCTCTCTCCAGGAAGTTGGTGCTTCTCAGGAAAACCCCTTCTCTATCCAGAATCCTGGATCACACTCAAAGTTTGGATTGCTCAACCCTGAAGCTTGAAACTTCCCCATAAAGAGTGAATTGCAGAACTTGGGGTCTAAATATCTCTTCATACCCCATCTCAGATTTAAAACTTAAGATGATTAGCAATTTGGGAGGATGGGAGGGACCCTATAAAACACTTAACTCATAGAAATTGTGAAATCATAAATCTAGACTAGAAAGAACCCTAAAGTTGACTTTTTCCTGGGACTCGGAGCCATTTGGAACTCTATTGCTCTTACCTCTGAAAAACAAATAAAGGAAGAAAAGAACAAGGGCCAAGTCTTCAGTGATTCCTTTTTCTAGCTCTAGTACAGAAGGTTAGCTGTAGTCCACAGAAGTCTGAGGCAGTCAGTTCTTCCCCATTGATGAGACACAAGTCCTAAACAAAGATTTACCAGCCCATAAGCACAGCAAGTTGATCTGGGTTGATTAACCATCTTATACTTGGACAAACACATAAATAGAATGCTTATCAAATTCACTGATGGCACAGAGCCAGGATGATTAGCTGGATAGTTAGATGTCAAACAGGATAGAAAAGCATAGCGAATATACTGAGTAATAAGAATTCAGATCCAAAAAGATCTTAATCAGCTAGGCTTAATTGAATAGATGAAATTTAATAGGGGATCAAGATAAAGGCACAGAATCTCAGCCTTGGAAGGGCTCTCATACAATCTAGTCCAAAGTGCATGTCACTGTTTGCCTAATATCCCAAACTCTGGGCTTGTATGAAATGGATTCAGTTTGAAGGGAAGGAGGAGGGAGAGGCTTCTCAATCAGTCATTTGGTCAGTTTTGTTGTTCTTTTTTTCAGTCATGTTTAACTCTTTGTGATTCCATTTGGGATTTTATTGGCAAAGATGCTCTGGTGATTTGCCATTTCCTTCTCCAGCTCATTTTACAGATGAAGAAACTGAGGCAAATGGGGTAAAGTGACTTGCCCAGGGTCACACAGTTAGTATATGTCTTGAGGCCAGATTTGAACTTGGGAAGATGAGTTTCTGATGTTCTATCTACTGTGCCATCAATAAGCATTTATTAAGTACTTTCTATATGCTGGGCAGTTTGCTAAGTTCTGAGGATACAAAATAGAGCAAAAGACAGACTCCTGTCAAGGATGCAACTCCTTGCATCCTAATAGGGGAAACTACACATAAACTAATAGGTAGAAGTAAGATATGTACAAGATAGGTTGGACATAATCAAATCGCATCTTTTTGACTTGTTTTGGCCCCTCTACCCCCACCCCCAGTTTTCTCTCAAAATCTCAGCTGGGAGGTTTAAGTAAAAGGGCTCATCTTGTGTGCAATCACTAGTTAATGCTATTAGGTACAGTATTTCTTTGCTTTAACTCACAGACAGAAGGTAGAAAATCATACTGATCAAGATACTATTTTTCTCTCTAATGAATCGATCCCATTTTCCATTGTAGGAGCTTAATCAGACCTCCATTCTTACGGTGCTATCTTAAGGGTTAGGACTCCTCTGGAAAGTTATATATTTATTTGTTTTTAATCAGTTTTACCTGTACAAGTTGGGGCTGGATAGCAGTTTGTTCAAAAAAGATCTGAGGGTTTTAGTGGTTCATGAGCTCAGTATCAGTCCACAGTGTAGGAATACATTGAGAGAATATTCATGATGTTTCAGGTCTGGTCGGACCACATCTGTTATATTGCATTTTGAAGATCACATTTTTGGAATAACAATGATTACCTGGAGAGCATTCAGAAGAGGGTGATCAATATAGTGTGGGGACTGCAAATCATGCCATAATATGGGCATATTTAGTTTGGGAAAAAAGTCTTAAAGATAGCCGCCTTCAAATATTTGAGGGATGGGATGGAGGAAGGAGATTCTCCCTTCCTCCTATAAGCAGCTGAGGACAATTTTAAGAATACTAGATTTAGAGTCAGAGGGCCTAGGTTCAAATCCTGGCTCTCTTATAACCTGGCTCTGTGTGATCTCAAGTAAGTCACTAAATCCCTGATTTAATGGCCTTTAGTTTCCTAATCTGTAAAATGGGTCATTGGATCAGTTTCCTTTTAGGTTCTCTTCTATTTCTAAATCTATGAGCCTTTGCTCTTTGCCTGGCCAGGGCCAACAAGGATTTCTCCTTATTTATTCCCAAAGGGTAGAACTAAGTCATAGGAGGAAGTGGAAGAGACAGATTTCAGCTCAATAGAAAGAAAAAATTCCGAACAGTTGTTGTTCACTTATGTCCAGCTCTTTGTGACCCCATTTAGGGTTTTGTGGGCAAAGATACGGGAGTAGTTTGTTTTTTCTTTCTCTAGCTCATTTTACAGATGGGGAAACTGAAGTGCAGTGGGGGTTAAGGGACACACAGGTCCTCCAGCTAGTAAGTATCTGAGGCCACAGACCAGGTGCTCTATCTACTGGGCTACTTAGCTGCCTGTGTCTGAGAATTAGTGTTGTCCCAAAGCAGCACGGATCTCCTGGGGAGGTTGGGTAACAACTTACTGAACACCTTGTATGAGGAGAGTATCAGTCAAGGAGACAGGTGCCTCTCTTCTGTGATTTATTTTCTCTTTTTCCTCTATGTATCATCTCTGCCCAGTTTTGCTTGCTTGTTTTCTGCTCCATTAGATTGTGAACTCCTTGAGGGGTAAGGATGGTCTTTTGCATTTCTTTGAGTCCCCACCAGTTAGCATGATGTCTAACAGAGTAGGCACTTAGTAAATGCATATTGACTCTTAACTAGATGGCCCTTTTCAGCTTTGAGATTGGGTTTTTCTGTGATGTCCAGGGAATGGGGATGGGTGGAAATGAGGGCCTTGGTTCGCAGACAGTTTTGAGCTCTGTTGCTTCTCTAGTTGAGGTGAGAGCCCCTGCAGAAGCCCAGCTTTTGCCTAAGCTCCTAAATTGTCTTCCCTGCTCTTTTCTCTAGGTTGGTGAGGATGTGCCAGATGCCCGCAAGTGTGCCTGTGCCAGCCATGTGGCCAAAGTGGCTGAATTCTTTCAGGTGTGGGCTTGGGGATGAGAGGGAGGGAGGGAGAGGGGTAGGAGAAGAGGGTGCCTCCCTCAGCACTGCCTCTGGACCAAGAGACCCCTCTGAAGGGAACCTGGGTTCTCTTCACAGGGTGTGGATGTGATTGTCAATGCCAGCAGCGTGGAGGACATAGATGCTGGTGCTATTGGACAGCGGCTTTCTAATGGCCTGGCTCGCCTGTCCAGCCCGGTGCTGCACCGACTGCGACTTAGGGAGGATGAGAACACTGAGCCTGTGGTGAGTTGCCATCTCCTGCCTAGCTTAGGCCCCTCCCAGCCTTTCTTACGCTCTGCCCACTATGTCCAACTGCTTACCCGTTTCCCTTTCCCCTCACCCCCCAGGGTACCACTTATCAGAAGACCGATGCCGCTGTGGAAATGAAACGGCTTAATCGGGAGCAGTTCTGGGAGCAGGCCAAGGTAGGGGGCCTGAGAGCCACTTGAAAGCCCCCTACTTCTGAGCAGTGCCACTGACTGGCCCAGGATCCCCCAATCCTTTTCTCCAGAGGCCTTTTCCTCTGCTGGTACTGGGGGTTTCCTGTCCCTTCCGTTCCCCATTGGCCACCCTTCCAGCAGACTCTGCTGGACAATTAAAAGGGGTGGGTAGAGTAGCTCTCCATGTGCAAGGGAGGGTGGTTTCAGGGGGTCCTTGGGGTGAGAGCCCTGTGACTGTGACGGTTAATGGGGTGTGTGCTGGGGCTGGGGCCACAGAGAGAAGAGGAGCTGAGGAAGGAAGAGGAGAGGAAGAAGGCCCTGGATGAAAGGCTGAAGTTTGAGCAGGAGCGGATGGAGCAGGAGCGCCTAGAACAGGAGGAGAGGGAAAAGCGATACCGGGAGAGGGAGCAGCAGATTGAGGAGCACAGGTGCTGCTCCTTTCCTTTGCTTCTCCACCACTGCCTGCCTGGCTCCCGTGGCCACCACTCCCCTCCCAGGCTGAGGCCCCCAAGTCTCTTATCCTATTCTTCCAGCAAGCCTAGGGGATCTGGGGAAAAGCCCTGGGCCCGGGTTGAATAAAGAACCCTCCTTTTCCTAGGCATAAGGTCCCCGTGTTCCATCCCCACCCCGTCCCCACTCCCCTCCCTCCCTTAGTCATTTGCCATGCTGTGCTTTCAGGAGAAAACAGCAGACTTTGGAAGCCGAGGAAGCCAAGCAGAGATTGAAGGAACAGTCCATCTTTGTAAGTTCTGGAGGTGGAGTGGGCTCCCTGGGAAGCTGAGTGGGCTCCATGTGTTGTGAGGGCCCAGCAGGGAGCAGAGAGGCCGCACCATCAGGGTCGGGGCAGCACTTTCAGTAGGCCCTGTTCTCTGCTGGCCTGGTAGGGGAGTATAATAATAACACCTCTTGTTTCTCTAAAGCTTTAAGCTGTACAAAAACATTATTTCCTGCTTCTTCGTGAGCTTGGGAGTCTTGTTAGGGATGAGGAAACTGAGGCACAAGGCGTGCAAGTGAATGACTTAGGGGTAAAATGCTAAGGCAGAGCCAGGGTTTGAATGTGGGTGCTCTGCTTCCAAGGTGACTGGTTTTCTCTAAATACAGCTCAGCTCTCCATTTGGGAAAACAAGACTCACATAGGAAACAATTGGTTTGCATGGTGTTTGTAAGGGGAGAGAGACAGAGAGGAAAGAAGGGGGAAGGGGAGAGAGAGACAGAGGGAGGGAGGGAGGGAGGGAAGAAGAAAGGATGGGAGGGAGACAGAGAGGGAGGAGAGAGAGAAAGGAAGAGGAAGGGAGAGACAGGAGAGGGAGGGGAGAGAGAGACAGAAAGGAATAATTACCAGCTCTTGAATGGGCAATGAAGGTGGCTGAGGTGCTTAAAGAAAACTCCCGGTGTCTGGAGTGCAAGTGGCTGTGGTGTTAAATCAGGTGTGGAATGAGTCTTGAGCAAGGCTGCTGACAGCATGGAATGGACAGGAGGCTTTGGAAGGAGAGGGATAACACTTGGGAAGAGGCGTTAGGAGATAAACCAGCCTCTGGGGCTGGAAGAACAGTAGGGCCACTGATACAAAGGAAGAGCTGGTTTGGGGCATTGGAGGAGGCTGAGGCAGCCTTGGCTAGGGTTCTTTGGGAGGATGAGAGCCTCCAGGACTTTGTACTTTGGTTACCAGGGTGACCATCGTGAGGAGGAGGAGGAGGCTCAGATGAAGAAGTCAGAATCAGAAGTGGAGGTGAGGGGTCCTTGTTCTGAAGTTGTGGGGGCGTCCGTTTGAGCTCTAATTTCTCTGTTCCTTTCCCCTGGAAAGTGGAGTCTACTGGATGGGGGTGGGGCTAGGGGCCCACGGGTCCCTTAGCCTGGGGAAGGGCTGGGCTGGGCACTGATCCTGACGGGCTTCCTTTGGTCGGCAGGAGGCGGCTGCCATCATCGCCCAGAGACCCGACAACCCCCGGGAATTCTTCAAGCAGCAGGAGCGCGTGGCTTCCGCTAGTGGCTGTGAAATGCCCACCCCCTTCAACCACAGGCCAGGTATCCTCACCCTCGGTGTCCCTGGCCCTCTGACCAAGGGCGCTGGGCTTGTTGGGAGAAGTTCCTCACGCTGGCCCCTGGAGAGCTGTCTCCTCTACTCCCAGGGGATCGGGGAGGGGGGTTCTTGGGCCCTGGGACCTGGAGGCACTGATCACAAATGGCTGGCCCACCCGGAGCCCCTAACCTGGAGCCAAACAGGAGTCACCCAGGTGCTCTCCCTCCTCGGGGCTCAAAGGGAACAGTCGTGGTAAAGGGCCAGGAGAGCTCTTCCTCAGACAGTGGCCCCAGCCCCAGCCAGGCCCATCCCTAAGCTAAGAGAAAGTACCAGGTGGACTGCATGTGGGAGGAGGGGGGTAGCAAGACTTGTTTCAGGTTCTGACCCGGGTTCCCACCCTCAGAACTTGGCCCAGTTGTTAGCGTTGCCTAGAGACCCATCATGGGTCAGCCCCGTGCTGAGGCCCTGCCCTCCAGGACAGCCAGGACCGGGGTGGTGGGGAGGCCCGAGCCAGTGGCATTGGGTGAGACCCTTTGGCAGCCTGATTGTCTGATGTGGGCCTGCCAGAAGCAGGCAGCCTTGGGCTTTGTGCCCGCCTGGAGTCCCGGCTGCCCCCTGGCACCACCCTCAATGTTGCCTGCCTGGCAGGGCTTGGGAATGAGCTGGCCGTGGTGTGCTGTGGCTGACTCTCCAGAGGTGCTGCCCTGTGGGACTGCTGGCTTTCTGCTTTCCTCGCAAGGTGGGCTTAGGCTCGCTGGGGGCCTGGCTGCACTAGCCCAGGGACCTGCACCTTGAGCTTTGAGGCTGTGCCACATTGTCAGGGCCATTCCCCAATCCTTGAAGCAGTGTGACCGCTGCCAGGGCATCTGCCCTGGCACTAAGGGAGCTCTGCTTCCCTCCCATGCTGCAGTTAACCCTGCTTACCCCAGTCTGCTGATGCCGGGGCAGGGAAGGGGGGAAGGTCAGGCCTGCTGACACCTCTTGCCCACTGTCTGCCTAGCAGTGGGCATAAAGGCATGGGTTTGGGGGCAGGGTCGGGGGCCTGGCTTCTTGGGCATCAGTTGGGCTGGGGCTCCGCAATCATGCTTGACCCTCTGCTGGCTGGGGAACCCTGTGAGTCCCAGGGGAAGGAGGTCACCAGCTATGCTGCATGAAATGACCCGCTCACCCAGGCCTGCGATGCTGAGCAGTCCCCATCTGAACAATGGAGTTGGAGCCGTGGCCTCTAAGGGCCCTTCCAGCTCTAGAGCCGGACGCGCGCCTCTGCAGGGGGTTGGGAGGGCTCTCTGGCTCTGGTGGCCTTGCCTGGGAGTGTCCAGATGAGCCGGGCTCTCTGCCCAAGGCAAGGGCTTGCTGGGCCCCGCTCCCCCACCCCCCTCCCCCCAGGGACTTCCTCTGCTGGCTCCCGGAAGGCTTGGGGGTCGGGGCCTTTCATGGGAAGACTGACTCTTCTCTTCTGCTCTCTCTCTGTCTCCGTCTGTCTTTGTCTTTTAGCAGGTCGTCCATACTGTCCTTTCATAAAGGGACCGGACAGTGGGCCGTCTTCCTCTTCCTCCTCTTCCTCTTCCCCTCCTCGGACTCCCTTCCCCTATATCACCTGTCACCGCACCCCAAATCTTTCTTCTTCCTTCCCATGTAGGTAGCGGCTCCCACGCCATGGGGGGGGTGAGGAGGGCCCCTCTCCCACCTAGGCCCCCACCCCTGCGCTCGCTTCTCCCCAAGGGCCACTCCAGTGACTGGTAGCACCGCCTGTCCCTCCCCAGGGCAGGGATGGCTTCCACTGGCACCGCTTGTGGGGTGCTCCAAGTAAGGCTGGGGAGCACCGGGGTCTGCTCACCCCCGGGACTGGAGAAGTGACAGACTGCTCGGCCCCAGCCCCGTTTCTTCCTGTCTCCAGGCAGGAGTCGGGAGGCCCCAGCTGGGGCAGGAGGCGAGAAGGCCCCCACCTGCTGCCCAGGGGGACATGAGACGGAGCCGACCACCCAGGAGAGCCGCTCAGCCCAGCCCCAGCCCCGGCTGCCAGCCCCGCGGGGACGCCCCTCTGACGAGCTCCATTGTTCTTCCTTGCAGGTAGCCAGATGGACAGCCACAGGAGGGCCGTAGCGGCGGCTGCCCGCAGCCCTTCTGACTCCAGCTCCGCCTCCACACCTGTGGCCGATCAGATAGAGCGAGCCCTGGATGAGGTGACATCCTCACAGCCACAGCCTCTGGCCCGAGGTGAGGGAGCCAGGGGATGAGGAGGAGGTGTGCAATGGCACCATCCCTCGCTTCCCTCTGAGAGGGACACTCACACACTCACACACTGGCTCACACACTGACACACACTCTCACACTGACACACACACTCACACTGACACGCACACTGACACACTCACACTGGCACACACTCACACTGACACACACACTGACACTCTCACACTGGCACACACACACGAGTACACTCATTCACACTCACACACTCTCTCTCACACTCACACACACGTCTGTCTACCTGTCTGTCTCTCCCTCTCTCTACCTCTAAGGTATTTGTCAAAGGCTAACTGGATCCAAGTCATAAATTCTTGGTCCAACAGTTTGAATGGAGGAAGCAGTTGATGCCAGTGATGGTTAACCTGAGGTAGATGAGATGGTAGGTCTGTTCTGTCCTGCAGACTGGAGGTCAGGATCCCCTCACAAATTCTGGGTCACCGAGCCTTGAGGTTAATTCTATTGTTCTGTGGACCTGGGCTTTACAGATCTGCAGGACATAAATGGATAGATCTCAAAGGAAATGGGAAGAGAAAGGACATCTTTGTTTTTACTTTCTTTTGCAATGTTCTACATTATCTTTTATGCATGTATAAACCTTCTGAGAAGTGGTCCATGGGCTTCAGCAGATGGCCAGAAGGGTCCAGGACACAAATAAAGGATAGATAGCTTTGCTATCTAGAGGACTGTCAGTTCTGGGACAACTGGAAGGGACCTAAGCTAACACATAAGCAAGTGCAGTTCCTTCATTTTTACAGAGGAGGAGATTGAAAGAGAGAGACAGAAAAAGAGGTAGACAGACAGAGGGAAAAGAGAAATAGAAGAGAAATAAGAGAGGAGAGACAGAAACAGATCAAGAAGGAGCTTTGTCCAAGATCAGGTGTAATGATGGATAGTCAGAATTAGTACCTCGATTGATGTTCTCCCCACTATAATCCTCTGCCTCTTGTCTTTGAGGAACCACACTTGTCTTCCTCCAGAAATGGGCCTGGCATCATTCTTCAGTTACAGAAAGATTGCTTTTCTCCTGCTCCTAGGGCATAGGAGATCGGCACCATGATCTCCCCATAACCCCTTTTAGTATCGTAGATCTAGAACTGGAAGGTATCTCAAGAGGCCACCTAGTCTAACCTTTTTATTTTTATTATTATTATTATTATTATTATTGTTTTTCCTGAGGCAATTGGGGTTAAGTGACTTGCCCAGGGTCACACAGCTAGGGAATGTTAAGTGTCTGAGACCAAATTTGAACTCAGGTCCTCCTGACTTCAGGGCTGGTGCTCTATCTACTGCGCCACCTAGCTGCCCTAACCTCCTTTTTATTAATGGGGAAACCGAGAAACTGGGAGGTCATGTCAGATGTAGAATTCAAATCCTGGTTTTCTGCCTCTGGAGTCAGACTGTGCTGGTCACAAGGGGAAGAATGCTTCTCCTCTGCACCCCGGCCAATCTCCTTATTATTCTTCTCTGACATTTGAGATGTGACCCCTTCAAGTCAAGCAAGCCAACACATATTATGTGTTTACTGTGTGCCAGTCACTGTGCTGAACTCTGGGGATATAAAGAAAAAGGAGAAAGCTGAGGGAGAGAGGGAGAAGGAGAGAGAGGAGAGAGACAGAGGAAGAGATGGGGAGAGAGAGAGAGAAAGAGACAGAGAGAGACAGAGAGATGGGGAGAGAGAGAGAGGAGAGAGAGAAAGAGATGGGGAGAGAGACACACACACACACACACAGAGAAAGAGAGAGACAGAGACAGAGAAAAGAGGGAGACAGAAACAAGAAATAGAGGTCTCCTGTTATTAGCAAAATCAGGATTCAAAGGCAGACCTTGTGACTCCTAGGCCTGTGCCCTTTCTAGACTCATGACATGATGTTTGGTTCCTAGGGCTCCTGTGATGGGCTGAGTGGTTGGGTAAAAGTGGCTGAGAGCAAGCTTCCTTCTCCCCTTCCCTACCCCCTTTCCCCCAGCATCCCTCATAGAAGGACCTTTACCCCTGACTCTTCTGACCCTGTAGAGCCCATTGTGGAGTCCTTGTTGGAGAAGGAGCCCCCAGGAGAGACAGCTGGACCCCTGGAGGATTTAGTGTTCCTGGAGACCAAAGAGAAGATGGGGGCTGCAGACTCAACAGCCCCAGTAGCTTCTGCTGAGAGCTCCCAGGAAGCACAGCTGGCTGAGCCTGCTGGGCCCCCTGAAGCACCGACTCAGGGGAGTCTCATCGACTTGTGGCAGAGTGATGGGGTCGCCCCTCCTGACTCTGAAGAATGGGAGCTGCAGGCCGATCTGAGGGCCCCAACTCCGCCCCGAGAGGGGCCTGGAGCTGCACTGGAAGAGTCTGAATTAGTAGCTCCCTCAGAGCCTCCTCCACTGGGGGAGGGGGCCCCGGAGCCCTCCATACTGCCTGCTGACAACAGTGCCAACCTCCTAAACTTCGATGAGCTGCCTGAGCCTCCAGCTACCTTCTGTGACCCTGAGGAGGGTGACCGTGAAGTTCCTGATATAGGTGGAGTGGAGGGGTCCCACCCTGGCTCTGAGCAAGACATCCTGGTGGCTGAGACCCTGCCCATGGACTTGGAGGAGCTGGAGCCAGAGCAGGAAGCCCACTTGCTAACCAACGGAGAAACAACCCAGAAGGAGGGGACGCAGGTGGGGGAACAGAGAGAGGCCTTCTGCAACCTGATCTGGGGGTGGCAAAAGATGGAAGGGGGTACAAGCTGTTGGGTTTTAGTATGGGAGTAGGCCCTGGGCTCTGTCATTCCCCTCTCAATGTCCTCCTCCTCTCAATGTCCTTCCCTTACTGGCCCACTTATCACATCTCCCCCCTTATGCTATATCAGTCCCCCTCCCCTCCTAAGGCCACAGCCCCTGGATTCTTTTTTCTATTCCAGAATTGAATTCACAGAGCCTTTTCTCTCTCCGCAGGGCCCCCCCCCCCAATAATTTCTTTTCCTTTAATCTATTTCAGCACCTCCTCCTCTTCACTCCCTTGAGGGTCTGTCTTTGGAACCTCCCCACTCCATCTGTTGCCCTTCCCTCTTCTAAGGGCTCTCTCAACACTTTTCATTGAATCTAATTGACCGGTTAATTATAAGAGGAAACCACATCCTAAGACCAAAAATGGGGACGTTTCAGGTCTCCCATACAGCTTGCTGCCTTTGCCATTTTGCTCAGGACCTCACCAAGGCATCTTCAATTCCCTGGCTACCAGTGATGCCTTTAAAGAGATTATTTGTGTCTGGTTGCTAGGGTAATAGACTCAGAGCCTAATAGGTCTTTCCTTCTACACACTCCTCCCAACCTCCTCCCCACCCCATCCCCACTCCCACCCAACCTACATTAATACACTTTGGGAAAAGGTGAAACTACTGGCCGGCTGAGCCTGATGATCTTGAGTTTTCCCAATGCAGGCCAGTGAGGGATATTTCAGCCAATCACAAGATGAGGAGTTTGCCCAATCAGAAGAGCTATCTGCTAAAGCCCCACCTCCTGTATTCTACAACAAACCCCCAGGTGAGCTGTTGGGTGGGATGGAGGGCTGGACAGGAATTCTGGCGTTGGATCTGCACTGGCCTGCACACTAAGCTCAGTTCCTGGGCTCTTAGAAGCCCTCAAGATGTTTACCTGTATAGAGACCATAGGATTTAGGAGTTTCATTTCTCACCTGTCCCTCCTCACCCATTTTATAAATGAGGAAATAGTCGCAGATCCTGGCCATGTCCCAGTTCTTTGTTTAAAAACAGGTGTAAGAATAAGTTTGTGGGTGATCTCCATGAACTTTCTTTGCCACCCCACTTCTCTCCACCTTAGCAAGGACTGAAGGTCTTGAGAAAAGACTCCTGTAGATGGGTATCATGTCAAGGAAGAGTGTGTATGGGCTTGGGGGATGTGTGTGTGGGGGGTATCAATGATTAGAATATCAGAATTGACATTAACAAGACAGCTGGATTTAACCCAAAGGACCCGGTTTTGAGTCTCAAATTCTGCCATGTCCTCCCTGTGTTTTGAACAAATCAAGTTTGTTCTTTTTTTTAGATCTCACTTTCTTTTGTAAAGTGAGAGATTTGGACTCACTCTCAATGATTCTGAGAAGGTCACAGAGTAGAGATATAGGGGGCACGAAGAGGGTCCAGCTAGTTCTTCTGCTTAACTTCTAACTCTTTGCACCCTCCCACCAGAGATTGATATTACCTGTTGGGATGCGGATCCTGTGCCTGAGGAAGAGGAGGCCTTCGGAGGCAGTGTCTAGCCCTTGGGCTGGGTCTCCCCAGGCAGACACCATGTAAAGGCAGCCCACTCTCTGGGCTCCATGCCAGCTGGCCCGTCGCGCCTGCGCCTGCAGCATTTCCACCTGGTTGGTGGTGACTCTGGACTCCCGGCCCCTGTCCCGGAATGGGGCCACCTCCCCATCCCCTTGTCCTGCCCATGGGGGGGGGCCAGACTTTTATAGCTTTTCTCCATTTTTTTTAAAAGTTGATAGGAAAAGTGTACAGTTGACTGGTTTTCCTCTCTGTTGGTAGTGAGATGCTGTTCCGCACCCTCCCCCTCCATACCCGTTGGGGTTGAGGAGGTAAATTTCTGTAGCCCCCCCTTCAGCTCTCTTGGCCTGTATCAGAGGCCCAGACCCAGGCCTGGCCAGCCCTTCCTGGAGTTGCTTTCAGACTCCAGGAAGAATGGTTCTCCTTATACACATCCTTTTCCTAGTTTTTGTTTTGTTTTGTTTCGTTTCTTGAAAATATCACTCATTGCATTCTCTGTCCAGGGCTTGGATAATTTGCACGAATTTAAAAACATGGCAATAAATGGCCCTGTGGGCTCTGGTTCCATGGGACTCCTCCCTTCCCCGTCTCCCAGGAGGAACCCAGCTGGGGGCAGGCCAGGGTGGAACCCTCAGGCTAACAGTTTAGGGTGACAGTAAAGAGAGTTCCTCTATTCCTGTAATGGCTCCTGAGTGAATGGAAGTGGGTCTCAATCATCTGCCATCCTCCCCTGGCCATGGCCTTTCAGCCTTCTCTAATGTTGCCCTCCTGCTGGGCAGGTCCCGGGCTGGAGGCCTCTATATGGCTCACATGGTCCCCTGGGCTCCAGCTGGGCCATGGGAGGGGCCTAGGTAGTAGGGCTGTTGGGGTACTCCCCTCCCCCCAGGAACCAGCCCCTTTCCCCAAACTGCCCTCCTCTTGTCGCTTGGTATCCTTTTTCACGTTTAGTATCTGTTTTTGGAAAGCACAAACTTCTGTAATGGCGTGTGCTCATGTCTGTTAATAAAGAAATCCAGAACCAGGCCCTGGCTCTGGACTTCCTAGGGGCTGGGAGGGCAATCCCAACCTGTTTTCCCCTTCCCTCCCCCATTTCCCTGGACTGTTCTTCATCTTCTAGCCAGAATAACTGGTTGAGGAGGCAGGGGTGGGGCAGCCTCTGCCAGGTTAGAGATACATATAGGAGCAAAAGGAGGGCCAGGAGACAAGGTAAATTTACACTACTATAAGGAACTAAAACCCCCAGTCATTGTTGGTGTTGGTAACACAAGATCATCATATTTAGAAGTGGGAAGGTCATTGATTTAGATTGGGAAGGAAACTCAGACTCAGAGGCTTTGGGAATCTAAATTCCTCATTTTACCAATGGAGAAAATTTAGAGATGTCAAATCACATAAAGTGAAAATTGAATTCAAACTTTGTTCCTCCCCCCAATTCTGCATTCTTTCTACAGTTTTCCATAGTAATTTCAAACTAAGGGCTCTTTGCTTGAACTGGGAAGAGAAAAAGAAAGGGGTCACTGGTCCAAAGTGTATGGATCAAATTTAGTATAAGATGATTGGATACTAGACTCTGTTTTTTGTCCTGTGGCCCTGAGAACCTTGGATGATTATTGATCACCAGCTGGACACTGGAGTAGCAGTGTTTGGGATGGTGTGTAGGATCATAGGCATCATCCAGTATAACATTTTACATAGGAGGAAACTGAGGCACAAAGAGGATAATTTGTCCAAAGTCATAGCAAGAGGCAAGAGTTTGGCCTTTTAAATCATCTTTTGACTTTAGCAGTCTTTCCACTACGCCAAGCTGCTCAGAGGATTTCTCTGTTTTTGGTTTTGTCATTTGCCCGTTTCTAAAACAGGGCTGCATTTAACTTGAGCCCTGTCCATTCTTAAGTTTGGCATATCCACCAGGGCAGGTAGTGATGTATTTCTTGTAAGATTTAGAGGTAGAACACTTCATAAAGCATCTGAGAGAATCTTGCCCAAATAGCTGTGCCTTCAGGGAAAGCCTGGTTACTAGGATGGGGTCCACACTCCAGGTTTCCTGAATTTTACTCCTTGATGCTCACAGTTAATAATCCAGGGTGTTGTATTGCAAAGAATTGGAATCACAGAGTGAGGAGTTCAAATTCTGGCTATGTGACCTTGGGCAGCCAGTTATCTCATCTGCGTCTCAGTTTTCTCCAAACAGAGAAAGACAAATAATTTGCAGATGTTAAAACAAGGATTAAAACATGGCGGATCCTAGGGGCCTTTTCTAGCTCTCATGTCCCTGATCTATACCCGCCTTCTTTCCCTCCCTCCTTACAGAAGAGGAAGTTGAGGCCCAGAGAGATGAAACTTTTTCCAAGTTCTACAGGTAGCTAGTGGCAGAACCCAGGTTTTGGGATTTCAGATACAAGTTTCTTCACCACACTTCCGAGACGTCTCCTGAATTGGGAGGTGAAATTGGCAGAGATTAGGCTGCGGATTGAAGGGTCAAACATACTGGGAGGGATCCTTGGGACAGATGCTTTTCACTTTGTCCCCACCCCTGGGTGCAAGCAGCAAGCTCTCCCTCCCGTTGTACCAAAGCCGATCACACACCTTTATTATCCTCAAAATGTAACAAACAGGGTAAGAAATAGCCCCGAGTCCCAGGGAAGCGTTTTAAAAACCCCCCCCAAGGCCTAAGAAAGGAGTCTGAACGGCCTGCCCTCGGGGAGGGAGGAAGGGAGGAAGACGCGGGGCAGGGCAGGGAGCTGGGCAGCGCTGGCTCTGATCCGGGCGCTTAGCCCCCGGGGTGGGACCAGGGGGCAGGGCTCGGGCCACCCCCTCTATACGGCTGTAGTCCTCCCGAACAAGGGGATGGAGACGGGCAGGCGCCAGGCTCCGTGCTCCAGAGGGTCGCGGTTGCTCAGCTCCGAGTCGGTCCAGCTGGGGAAGACGCGGCGGGAGCGTTCGGTCTGCAGGTAGAGGGCTGGGCAGGGCGGGCCGGGCCGCGGGGCGCTGGGCAGGTGCAGCGCCGACGAGTAGCCCCTGTCCAGGAAGAGCGGCTTGTAGTTGGGCGGCTGCTCCTGCTTCTCGGAGCTGTCGCGGCTCAGGAAGGGTGTCACGATCTTGCGGTAGAGGCCGCGCGTGTCGGTGAGCACCTCGCTGTAGGGCGGTGGAGGCTCGGCCATCAGCACCGCCTCCTCGTAGCACGGGGGCTTGGAGAGGTCCGATTCGGCTGCGAGAATTGCCATGGTCACGGGTCAGGGTCAGAGTGGAGACACATTTCCCTCTCCCGTTCCCCTCCTCACCCTCCGCTCCTCATCCTTTCAGGCCACCCCCGACCTCCCTCACTGCCTCCCAAGCACTCCTCACCCGGCCTCCAGCTCCCAAGTATGACCGAGAGTCCCTCTTTGCTGGCTGACCTTTCCCCTCCTCACATCAACACTATCTCCCCCTCCCCCCCATCCTCCTCGCCCCAGCTGTCATCCTGCAACCCAGCACCCTCCCAATTTTGTGCAGTCCCGTTCCCTTTTGCTGGCCGCAACCCTCTCAGAACGCCCACCTTGGCGCGGGTAGCTCCAGGGCCGGGGCGGCACCAGGACGTGAGGCGGGTGCGGATGAGAGTGCGGATGCGAGTGGGGAGGATGCGGGTGATGGTGGGCTGGATGGGGCTGGTGCTGTTGTGGGGCCGAGTGATGCAGTGCGTGGGTATGGCCGGGGGCCTCCAGGCGGACTCGGGCCTGAGGGGCCAGTCCTTGGGCCAGTCCCAACCCCAGTCCGGGGGGGCTCCCGGCCAGGCTGCCCTCTAGCTCCAGGGGCTCCAGGGGTTCCAGGGGCTCCAGCTCCAGTGCACGTAGGTTCTGCTCCCGCAGCCGCTCCTCGTGGCGCCGCTTGAGGCGGCGGCGGAGGAAGCTACAGAAGCAGCACAGCAGGACCACAAGGCCCCAGATGAGCCAGAAGCCGGCGAAGCAGGTGAGGAAGGTGTAGGTGCCCTGGGACATCACCATCTTGGCGGCGGCGGGCGGAGGGCTGGGCTGGGGGTAGGGGCGGCCCGGGCTCAGTGGGCACCCCGGGCCCGAGCCATGGAGTCACTCAGCAGCCCGCTCACTCCCCTGCGAACATCGCTGGCCTGAGGCGGGGGCCGGAGGCCGGAGCAGGGGATCCCCTTAGGGGCCGGCCGTTACGAGCTGAGCCGCGGGCCTCACTGTCCGTGGAGCGCTGACCGAGGTCGGGGGCTGCCCACGTCCGGCGGGGGAGGGCGGGCGCGGGAGGCAGCGGCTGTTCGCCCAGAGCCTGCCCCGACTCATTCCCATCGCTCCCGCAGGCCCTGCGGCGTGGACACCTACTCAGCCACACGCGGGCTGGATCTGTGAGGGGGAGAGCAGAGGGTAGGGAGGATGGTCAGCTTCAGACCGAGCCTGTCTGGCCTTAATGTGCCTGCTTCCTTCCTCCCTTCACATTCTTTCTCTCTTCTCTTCCTTTTCTCCTTTCTTTTCTGACTACACCTCCCTACATTCCTTGTCTGCCCTCCCTCCTCCCCCTCTTTTTCTGTCTTCCTTTTTTGATCTCTCTCCTTTCCCTCTTCCTCCTTTCTTTTCCTTTCTCTTTCCCCTAACCCTCCAAGCTCAGAGGACAGCTGTTCCTACTTGCTCCACCTCCCAGGGAAGACACTCTGGTCTGGTCACTCCCTTCATGATCCTATTCCCTAGTCCTCCCATGGAGAATCAATCAGCATGTGATTTGTAGTTGGCTTAAGAGGACCAGTAGAATGGATTGACCTAGCAATTTGGGGACTGGGGAAAGAGGTACAGTTTGTAGATTGAAGTGAGGGGAGGCACCCCTGCTGTATTGAAGACAGATAGGCATGGGGGATCCAGGGAACTTGGTTTAGGATAATACGTAAAAGAATCTCTTTGAAACCAAGAAACCCTAAATCCAGATTAGAACTACTATTCCTGAACTAGCTGGGTGGTCTGCAGGAAGTGGAAGAAGGAGCAGAACTGACCTAGTCTGCCAGAGATGGGGAAGGGGAGAGGGGGAAGTGGAGGAGGAGCTGACAAAGTGGGTGGGGAGAAAAGCCTCTAAAAGGGGCAGTGCAGGCCAGATAGGCAACTCCAAAGAATATTTGCTTTCAAAGGATCTGTTGTTTTTTTTTAGCTTTTGCCAGACCAAGCATTTAAGGGGGAAAAAAGGTGATTTTTGATCCTAAGGTATTTCCAGTTGGCTCAGAAGGCAGGCAAAATAATCTGAATGAATTGGTCTGACCATTGAAACCTTCATTCATTCATGTGTCTTCATGTCACTCCAGATCTGAAGACCTTTTGTCACTCTATTGCCTACTCTAAAGGTTAAAACAAGCTCAGATGTTACAGACCCTCCGCAATGCAGATCCAACCTATCCCTCCAGTCTTGTTTCACTCTATTCTGTTATGTATTCCAGGCAAACCAGACTCTTACTGCCCCCCCAGTCTCATCCTGATCTTTCTGGTCTCCAAACACTTTTCGTAGGCTTCATCTTTGCCTATTGAAATTCCCTTACTTCAAGGTCCAGCTCCCTTTCCCCAAATGCCTACTCTTTCTTCTAATCCCTGCTTCATGCTTCCCCTTCCCCTCAGATTTTCCCACAGTACCTTGCCTAGATCTCTCTTCTACCCCATCATATTATACCTTGTATCATCTTCATTTCTGTACATGGAAGACACCCCATCCCACTTCTTCCCCATTTAATTATAAACTCCAAGGGAGCAGGGCTTCTGTTGCTTTTCAGCTTTCTTTCCCCAACCTGAAAACAAAGCCTTGCTTAAAGCAGGTGTTTAATAAAATTTCATTGAATTTAATTTGGGGAAGGAAAGTCTGAGGGAAAACGGAAGGTGTGGAGAGAAGAGAAGGGAAGATGAAGAGAGGGTCAGTACTGGGGTCAGGAAGGATGGGAGATCGATAGGGCTAGTGAAGGGGGAAGGCAAGTGAGTGGAAGAGGACAGATGTAGGAGAAGAGGGGTAGTGTTGGAAGTGGGAGGACAGAAGTGAGCAGAGATCTTTTGTGTAAGCCAGTTTCTGGTTTCCAGATTAGAGTTTATATCCTTTACTGATTTCCCTTTCCCAATCCTCCATCTCTCTTCCTCCATCCCTGGGACAAGCCCATCCCTATCCTCAGATCCTGCCTGATCTCCTCCTTCCGAACAGTTGTTGATGATGTCACTGGAGACACTGACGTCACTAAGGCTTTCCCCCGGGTCCTCGCAAGTTCGTGTTCCCGGGGTCGTTCTCCAAGTATGAGCAGGAGGAAGGTGCTAGGACTCGGGTGTAAGCTCATTTCATTCCACGGAGATCCCTAGACTGCAATAGAGCTAAGCCTGGGGTAGGTTAGAGAAATTAAAGCCTCAGGCAACTTTAGAAAGGGAACACCAAACTTCCCTTAACCGTACATTTTAAACCCTTTCTCTAGAGAGCTGTCCTAGCCTTGGCAGAAAAAGAGCTCCGCGGCGACCGTCACTCCCCCTTTCATGTCCCAATTCCCACCCCCACTCACTAAGGCAAGAGCCTCGGCTCGGCCTTTGCGAGGAACTTGTTCTTTAGTTCACCCATTTTCCCTTCCATTTGAGCGCGACCGCCGTTGGTAAAAGCTTTAGTTGGGATCCAGGAGCCTACCGGCATTCTGAGAGACTCAATGCACAGAACTGACGGGTCTTTTCAGATACATGCGGGGGCGGGGAGGGGGGGGGGGCATGAGACAGCAACAGAGGCCGAACAGTCAGAAAAGTAATCTAGGGGGTCCTGGAGGGAGGGAAGTGCGAAGACGTAGCCAGTCTCCCTTCAGATACCCAAAGGGAGCCGTAGAATATAGTAGTTTACTCTTGCTTAGCATATAGTAAGCGCTTCATAATTGATTATTGACTGAGTAATAAATATTTGATTCTTTCATTCCTTCCCTTTCCTCACCATAATCCTGCAAAATAGTGCAAAGAAAGATAGAGGAAAAATCAAGACCGGAGAAATTTAGTGACTTACTTGCCCACGGTTATGGAGCTAGGAAGCGGTAAAATCCACACTACAACCCCGTCTCTTGACCGAGTTTTTTCCCTCAACACCGTGGTGCCGCGCTGACTGCAAATGTTCCGATTTCTCTAAAACCCATGGGCATGGAGCCCATGCCCCTGGTCCTCCCCGCTCCCTAGAAATAGCCTGAAGACATTTACCTCCCCCTCCCCCCAACCTCACTCATATACCAGGGACATAACCGAAAACATATTATACATGCAAGTGCCGACGTCTACACGTGTACAATAGCGCTTTATGGAGGGGGCCATGGGCCACTCTCCCTCGCACCTTCCAGATCCTGCCCGGGCCACCTTTCCATTCTCCGAGGCAGCACTCGCGCTTCGGGGCCCGGTTCTCCGGGAGACCACCGGAGATACCAACCTCCTGGTCTTTACCAACGCCCCCAGATGTTTAGCCTCGCTGCCATAGCCTGGTTTTCCCACACTGCTGTGACACACCCGCCCCACTACCATCCAGCCCAGCCCCGCCCCGACACACCTGGGGGAAGCACCCCCAAGCCTTCCCCTGGTCGTTTCTGCAGGTGGGGCGGGGGCGAGGCGGGCTCCGTAAAAGCTCAGGAATAGCTGGGCGGGGGCGGTCTCTTGCCAGGCCCCGCAACGTTCACCCACCCCGAGAGGCGGTGGTGGTCCAGAGGCTGGCTGGAGAGTCTGGCGAGAGTGAGGGTCCCTTTGTTTCTTCGATGCTCACTGCTCACTGGATGGGGTGGGGAAAGAGTTCAGGGTTGGCCTCTCTCTTCTAGCTGCCCGGAACACTCCCTGCTCAGGGTGCTTTTCTCTCCTTCCCGCTGTCGCATTCCCGCCCCCCTCGCTGCTTGTCACACTCCTTCCCTCCCCCATTTCCTTGTCCTCACCCCCTCCCTCTCTCCATCACACTGCATTTTCCTCGCCAAGCCTCTCCAGTCCCTTTTTCTGCCTGAGGGAGATGGCAAGGATGAAGGCTGGCATCTTCTCCTAGAGAGAGGAAAAAATAGACACGGGCATAGGAAACGGGAGCCGCCGCTTCCTCCTCTGCCACAAGGTCTTGGGGATCATTCAGCCTTTAGTGGCTGCCTGGACCCTTTTCTCTAATGACCATCTGGTCTTTCTAAATCTCCAAGGTCTGGTACCTCCAGCCCAACCACTTTTGCCACTTCACTATGGGAGTGGATCCTCGATGCCCACGGGTGTTTACAGCCCGGGCAGGCTTTTGTCCTTCCCATGGACAGTGCCCTAGGCTCTCCTCGGGCTGGGTAGCTCTTTACCCCATCTCACATTAGCTTTTTGTTAATTCTTTAATGTTTCTCTCATGCTAGACAACTATAGTTGTGTCTAATGGATGAGGTCAGCTTTGGAGTCTGAGACCTACTACCCACGTGGGACACACATTAGCTATGTGACAATAAACAAGTCACAACCTTACAGTGAGCCCAGACAACTCCCTAAACCTATAAATTATAGATTGTTTTCCACATTGGAAAATCATAATCCAGACTAAAATGTCTTTCATAGGATTTAAAGCTGAGCAGTAATTTGGATCTTATCCACCCTAACCCCCTCATTTGACAAATGAAGAAATGTTGCTCCTGGGGTGGAGGTCAGGGCAGTGATTATCTGAAGTTGCAAGGAATAAGCAGCAGAACCAGAATAGACTCAGTCCCCTGAATCTAAATCTTTTCACCATATCACACTGATGCACTTTTCATATAATCTATATTATAGAAATCAGTCTTATTCTCCTAAACTTTACAGAAGCTTTATGAGGACAGGGACTATTTTGGCTGTATTTATCTCCTAAAACAATTTTCTGAATATTTGCTGTTCAGTGGTGTCCAATTCTTTGTGACCCCATTTGGTATTTTCTTGGCAAAGATACTAGAAGGGTTTGCCATTTTCTTCAACAGTTGGTTTTACAGAGGAGGAAACAAGCAAACGGTTAAGTGACTTGCCCAAGGTCACACAGCTAGTAAGTGTCTGAGGTTGGTTTCAACCCGAGTTTTCCTAGCTCCAGGCCCATGGTACCACCTCAGTACTCTAGGAGGTGTTTTATTAGTGTTTGTGTTTTGTATTCTGTCAGGGAATGGTAAGGTTGGGAACAGGACATTAATTAAACTGATCCTGGGTGTTGACTTCCTTTTTCTGTGCTTCTCTTCTCGTTTTCTCTTCCTCCCCCCATTCTGCTCTTTTTTTCATTTTCTTTCATCTTCCTACAAAAGGAG
Organism: Myrmecobius fasciatus; assembly: GCA_023553655.1. Lineage (NCBI taxonomy): Eukaryota > Metazoa > Chordata > Mammalia > Dasyuromorphia > Myrmecobiidae > Myrmecobius > Myrmecobius fasciatus. Next base: position 19,829 of record JAJPUD010010943.1, on the reverse strand, counting down.
GTCTTAATCTTTGGTGTCATGGACTTTTTTGGTGCATGGACTGCACCACAGTCTGGTGAAGCTGGTGGACTCCTTACAGTAATATTTTTAAATAATTGAAGGAAATGCTAAATTTCTGGTAGAGATTCATGAGGAAAAAGGTGTAATTTTCTTCCCCACTCAAATTAGTGGATCTATCCACATAAATCTCTTTCCCTTGGGGCACCAGTTCCTTGGTTCTGGGGACTTCCCTCCCAATTAAGAACAGTATGAGCCTGAGAGTTGTCTTAAAAGCATTTTGATAAACTGAAGAGCTGGCAAGGCTGTGAAGGTGCTAACCAGTAGGTCTTCTGCCCCTTCCAGCTGGGAGAAGGGTGAGTCCTGGTCTGGAGACAAATCTAAAGTAGAGAAGAGTCACATGCCTCAGAAAGCATGGTCTGGCCCCCAACTCTACCCAGTTTAGTCCCTTTTTACCATATACCACTCCAGACTTGGGACAGTTCCTTCACTTCTCGGGCACTGTGTTCTGAGTCGAGACAATGGTAGGAACAATAGCGCCCGCCTGCCCGCCCCCATGCCAGCCCCTCCACACAGCTGCCATGGCGACGGAGCCCAGAGAAAACCACGACATTGCTGCCTGCCCGACAATGCTGCTGCTGCTGCTGCTGCCAGTCACTTGGAGTTAATTAAAGCTGTTGTTCTCCTTTTTCTGAAACCCTGGGGAAGTGCTTCAGGAATGCTTCAAGACAGCCTAGCACATTCATTTAAAGAGACCCAGGCCCTGGTCGAAGTGCATGGCAGCAAGACTGGCCCACAGGACAGAAATGAGAACTATAACCTCATGGATAACTGACCCTGATAATATCATAGAATTTAGACCTGGAAGAGGCCTTCTAGAGGTCATCTAGGTCAACTCTTTAATTTTACAGATAAGGAAATTGAGGTCCACAGATAGAGTGACTGTCCAAAATTACTTGGGTAGTAAGTGGCAGAAAAGAAATTCAAATTCACCTCTTCAGACTCCAAATCTAGGGCTCATTTCCTAGTCTCATACTGCTCAAAAAAAGGAAGTGAGGGATAGGAGACTATGGGGAAGACGTTACTTTGGCTACTCAGGTTACTGGGCAGAGCAGACTTTTTGGGAGGGACAGGAAAAATGATACATTGAATTGTCACTTAAACTTTCAGAGAAAAGGAAGATTGAACTCGGACCTCCAAGGTCAGTGAAGGGCACTGAATATCCCCCTGCTGACCCCTTCATACTGGGAGAAGCTGCCCAAGAGTTGATGCTTAACTCTTTATCTTTTTCCTTTGTTCTTGGTAATCTTACTCACTGACACCTCTTTGAAGATGACTGCTAAACCTCTTTTTCTGGCTCTACCCTTTCTTCTGTGCTGAAGACCCAAATGTCCAGCAGCCTACTGGACAGGTCCACCTGGATGTCCCACTAATACCACAAACTCAAAGGTGTCCCAATTAATTGTTTTTTTGTCTAAACCTGCATCATCTTCTAAGCTTCATCATTTGTCTAGTCCCACTAGTAATCTTTGCTTGATATCTTAGAGATGTTTTTGATCCTTCTTTCTTCTTTATCTCCATTATAAATCAAAGACTTCAAACCCTTCTTTTCTTCTTTATCGCCATTGTCACCATCCTGATACAAGTCCTTTTACTATGTCTATTCATTAGACTTTTGAATAGGTGTTCTCCTGATCTCCCCACTTCAATCCACTTTTCACATTGCTGTCAAAGTGAATATTCTATCATCCTTCCATCTGCCCATCTATTCATTCATCTATCTACCTCTGTTCATCTACCTGTCTTTCTGTTCATCTATCTATCCATCTATCTCTCTATGTCTATCTAAACTGTCTAATTGTCCATATTTCTTATACATAAATCTGGTTATATCACTCTCCTAGGAAAACATTTTCAGTAATTCCCTATTGTCTGATGAGTACCAGTCAAAGTTCTTTGCCTAGCATTCAAGGCTTTCTACAATCTAACTGTCTTTACACACCATAGAACTCTTCCTCTTGCAAACTATGCTCATCCAAACTAGTCTACTTGTCCTTTCCCTACCCTCTTTCAACACATTGTGCTCCCATAATTGCATGCCATTGTTCATGCTGTCCTTTCTGTCTGGAAAGTCCTGCCTTTTCTTCTTAGATTTTTAATTCCGATATATTTTTAATGCTCAGCTCAAATGTCTCTTTCTCCAAGAATCTTGCCCTAATCAGCAGTAACCTGTCCCTCTCCCCCAAGATATCACACAGGACTGTTTTGCATTATTCTTATTTCATATTTTGTATGATTTTCCCCAACAGACAGGGAACTTCATGAGAACAGGAACTGAGGCTCATTTAAACTTTGGATCTTCCTCAGAATCTAGCACTGTGCTCTGCAACTCAGTAGGTGACTTATAAATGTTTGTTGGATGTATTATATTGTAGACTTGTCAGTAACTTACAGCATACAATCTGAGATTCCACATAGCAAGCTTTAGGTTAAACCAAAGGCTATGTATGCTATAGTGGAGAGAACACTTGGATCTAAAAACTTAGGTATGAGCCTTAGTCCTTTGACAAACTCACTGGGTGACTGTAGAAAAGCTATTTCTTTTCTCTTAGCCTCAGTTTTCTCACTGGAAAATGAATGTAGTGCTTGACACAAGATAAGTGTTGGATGAATGTCATATGTATGCATGTATGTATGTGTCTGTCTGCCTAGCTATCTAACCTATCCATCCATCTCTGTCTATCTATCTATATAATCATTTAATGTATCCAACTATCTATTTAATCTGCCTACCTATCTATCTAATCCCTCCATCTCTATCTAATCTAACACCTATTTAATAATCTAATCTAACCATCCACCCACATGTCTGTCTGCTTATCTATCTTCCTGCTCATCTATCTGTCTATCTGTCTATCTATCTATCTATCTATCTATCTATCTATCTATCTATCTATCT
>JAJPUD010010943.1:0-14009 GCA_023553655.1 Myrmecobius fasciatus | reverse complement strand
TATCTATCTATCTATCTATCTATCTATCTATCTATCTATCTATCTATCTTATATATACATAATTATCCCCATATTTTCTATTATAATGTGAACTCTGTCAGAGTAGAAATCATGTTTTTGCCTTTCTTTGTATTCCTGCACTTAGCAATAATAATGCTGAATAAATGCTTGTTGATTGACAGACTGGTCATCACCAGAGCCAGAATGGTTCAACAAAAGCATATTCTCCCAGACTAACTTTGTTTTTGTTATTTACATGGCTGCTAAACTGATTCTTGGCTGACATTATACTGATTGAATTAAGCCATGAAACACTGCAAAGCCTCCTAAATTAGATAATCATTCATGTAATCCTTCAGCTAACTATCCACATGGGGAAAACCAAGTGGATGGAAAAATACCCATGGCCTAGTAAACCATAGGTTGATTTATCAGTACATATATCTTGAATGGACCTCGTGCAATAACTTGGCCCAGAATTGAATAGGAGAGGAGCAGGTTGGATTAACTTTGGAAACTGTCCAGTTATTTTAATGATTCCAACATCCTCTTGACTAAACAAAAGCCAATTTGTTTGTTTGCTAGATTTTAACAAGGTTCTTCTGGTGATTCTGAATAGCTACAAGTGTTGGGATACCACAGTCTCTGAAGAATTAAAGGTAAAGGTTGCTCAAAGGAAATGGAGAAGCACATAGTGGGTGTGCATAGGTTACAAATTATTAATGAAGAATTAATTGCACAGCTGAGCTGATGTGAAGGGTACCATCCTGTAGATAGAAGATGGGAAAAGTAGGGCCAGTTAGTGAGAATGGATGCTCCATTAATGTCCATGAGATGTGAGGAGTTGCAAAGGAAGGTCCTGAGGATATTGGGTGAATCCCTGTGGAGGATTTGCAGGAGACAATGGACAACAATCACCCAGAAAGAATAGGAATGGATAGATTATGCTCTGCCCCAGTGGAGGGAGAGCTCATATCAATGAAATGACACATCCATTGATGTCCTGAAAGAGCAGCGTGGTATAGATCAAGGGAATGCCAGAGATGTAGAGAATTGGGATTTTGTAACAAGTCATTTGACAAAACCTTTAAAATATACTTTTGGGCAAAGTGGAGAGAAGTGGATTTAATGAAAGTCAATTAAACTTGGTGATGACTGTAAAAAGCAGCAATTAATTGATGTCAACCTGGAGGGAGGTCTCTTAGTGTAATGCTCTGGAGGGGATCTTTAGTGAAATGCTCTAGAGACAGATTATAGATTTGGAGCTGACAGGGACCTCAAAGGCTATGTAGTTCGACCCCTTCATTTAACAGATGAGGAAACTAAGGCACACAGGATTAAGGGACTTGCACAGGGTCACACAGCTAGTAAGTGTCTGAGGCCAGATTTGAATTTGAAAACATAAGTCTTCCTGACTCTAGGCCTGGTGCTCTACCCACTGCATCACCTACTTGCCCTTAAGAATCATTAGGAATTATCTAGACCTCTGGACTCTAGGGGAAGGAGCTTGTACAGTGGGAAAAAAAAACCCCATAGTCTCCGAGAATGAGAAGTCAAATCCTGCCATTGCTCCTTACTACCTATGTGATCTGAATCAGTACATTAAACCCTTTGTACCTGAATTCCATCACCTATAAAATAAAATGGCTTTCTTTCCAGCTCAAAATCTCTGGTTTACAAAACATATTTGGTCCTTTTCTATTAAACATTTTTGTCAGTGGTGTATATGAGCATATAGGAAACTGTATGCTTACTAAATTTGAAGATGTAGCAAAGTTAAGAGGGAAAACTAACATATTGTATGCAGAATCAGGGTAAAAATTTTAGTGAGATGAGGGATAAATAGAAAATCTTTTTTCCCCTGAGGCAATTGGGGTTAAGTGACTTGCCCAGGGTCACACAGCTAGGAAGTGTTAAGTGTCTGAGGCCAGATTTGAACTTAGGTCCTCCTAACTTCAGGGCTGGTGCTCTATCCATGGCACTGACTAGCTGCCTCTTTACTCAAGTTTTAAAAGAAAAAATTGACAAAAGGTTTAGGATGCAGAGAAATGGCCAGATGTTCATTCAAAAAAATAAACAATGTGAGAGTCTTAGTGGACTTTAAGTCTAAATATGGGTCACCAGTTTGATATGGCAGTCCCAAACTTAAAGCAATCTTATGCTACATTAAGAGTGACATGATATCCCAGGAGGTGATTTCCTACTGCATAGTCAGATCACATCTGATACAGCTAGGTGGTGCCATGGTGCACAGAGGCTGGACCTGGAGCAAGGAAGACTGGGTTCAAAAGTGACCTCAGACTCTTTCTGGCATTGTGACTCTGGTCAAGTCACTCTGCCTCAGTTTTCTCAGCTGTAAAATGGGGATAATTATAGCACTTATCTCTCAGGGTCATTGTGAGGATTAAATTAGATAATATCTGTAAAGCACTTAGCACAGGGCACTATGAAGTCCCAGAGGTAAGAATTGGGAACAATGGGTAAAGTCTCAGGGACTAAGATTTTGACTGAACAGAAGAAAGAATTTTCTGACAATCAGGGCTAATCAAAAAAAGGAACGGGCTGCTTCTGGAGATCGTGAGTCCGCCTTGCCTGTAGGTATTCAAGTCAAGGCTTGATGAGCACTTGTTGAAACTATCACAGAGGGAATTCTTGGTAATGGAAGAACTGGTCTATATGCTTTCTGAGGACACTTCTAATTTTGAGATTCTTGATTCAACCAGAATATCTAATATTGTTATCATTCTGTATAACAAACTCTGGTCTATAAAGCACTTTGCATCTATCTCATCTGTATCTCATTTAATTCTCCCAATAGCCTTATGAGGTAAATCCAGGAGGGCCCATTTTCATGGAGATTAGAGCTAGGAAGGACCATCCACCTTGTCTCACACTCATATTTTGTAGATGAGGAAACTAAGGCCAGATAAAGGGAATGAATTTCCCAAGAACACACATCTGGTAAGTGGCCCAGCAGGCACTGAACCCCTTGTAGCTCTTAAGTCCAGAGTGCCTTCTGTCCAGCAGTTTCATCTAGATTGTAAACCCCTAAGAGGCAGGGGATGTCTGTGAGGTATACTTCTGTTCTCAGCACAGGTCCATTTCCCCCATTTTATGATGCTTTGTCATTTTCAACATACTTCTACTTCTATGAACCATCAAGGTTTCCTGAACACCTCCTGTGTAGAGTCTTGTGGGAAGGCTATTTGCAAGAGGATATACCTGAAGCAGGGGGGGAGGGTCACAGTTTTGTGGAAGTTATAGGACAGATGCCTAGCAAAGAGGAAGCACAAAGGCAGGAGAGAGTGATCCTTGAGGACTGGGCCACCTATGGAGGAAGTGTCTCTTGAAAGAAAAATAATTAACAAATAGAGAAGCGGGGGGTCCTAGTTATACTCCAGCTCTGCCATTTACTAACTGGGTGACTTTGGGTACAATATTTCCCTCTCTTGACCTCAATTCTCTCTTGTATAAAACCAGGAAAAGGTTTCTTCCAGTCCTAAATCCTAGAAGGAAAAAGGCTTTCTGGCTAAGGCAAATTGATTTTCTTGAGAACTTCACCAGGAGTTTACTGTCTCCATTTTGTAGATGAGGAAAATGATGCCCAGAGAAAGGGAAATGACTTGCTCAATGACACACAGCAAGTTAAGTGTTCCAAGCTGGGACCTGAACTAAATTCTGATCTGGTGAATCTGCACTATAGCCCATGCTTCCTCTGGGAGTTCTTTGGGACTTGTCACGCTGGCTAGGCCATCCCCGGGCCCCAGTTCTGCAGCATCTCCTGAATGGTTTGGCAGATTATTTACTGAGTTGGTGGGGTCTTTGATCCAAGGAGAGAAGCTCCGAGCCCTTGAATTATAACCTGATTTACCACAGACATAAGACTTAATGCCTTGGTTTATTAATCTGTAAAATGGAAATCATCATATCCTTGTCCCAGACAGTAATCTGATGTGGGAAGAATCCTAGACTAGATAGAGATGTCAAGAAGCCTGGTTCTATTTCTACTCCAGACCAGCTAACTGTGTGGTCTTGGGCAATGGACCTTCCCACTCCTGGCTTCAACTTCCATCTCTGTAAAATGGGGAAGCACAGTCTGTCAGTGCTCTTGGGAGGATCAAATACTGTTTTTTTTTTAAGTAATAGCTTTTTATTTAAAAAAATATATATATATACATAAAGATACACCTTTGCAAAACCTTGTGCTCCAATTTTTTTCTCTCCTTTTCCCCCATTCCCTCCCCTAGACATTAAGTAACCCAATGTATGTTAAACATGAAACACTGTAACTGTTAACAAGGGACAGCAATAATTGCTGATCTGTGCATAGAGCTTTAAGTTAAGAAAACACTCCACACTCATTATCTCATCCACCATCTCATCTACTCTGTAAGGAAGATGAGTAGCAGCTACTGTCCCCATTTTACAGAAGAGGAGACTAAGGCCCATAAAGGAGAATTAACTCCTTCAAGTGTGTAGAAGATCTTAGGATCTCAAATCTCTAGCCTCAAAGTGCATATAAAGCACTAGGCACATATGAGGGCTGATTATAATAAAGACTAATGAGGCACATTGTAACTACCAAGTGCTATAATGATTTGGAAGAGAAATACTGCTTTTTATTGTATGAGAACCTAGAGGGAAAGGCTGTGTCTTTCATGCAGATCATTTTAAAAAAGGGGACTTTGGATTCTTTTCTACCTCCTGCTTTGTGCCCTACAACCCTTAGATTCCCTCTGATCAATCCCTGAACAGCTAGATCTGGTCCTTGCATGGTGGGTCACTAAAGCTCCCTCCTCCTTCCATTGTTTCCTGTGCTCCTGGCATGGAAGCTGAAGTCTTTGCTGATTTTTGGCCCACTTGTTCCACTCAGGATTTCAAATGAAGGCTACCTTTGACCTCCCAGGTTAAACTCACTGACTTTCCTTGTCTGTGCTTTGCCCCAAAGTGCAGATTAGAAATGAAGATAGAGAGATAATTACAGCCTAGTCCCTGGAGAGCCTTGGGAAGAGAGGGAATTTGGGATTATTTAGCCTGAAAAATAGAAATCTGACTTCAGGGCTGAGAAATGGACTATAATCCCCTGAGGGATTTAGATTGAACAAGGCCTTTCACCATAGGTAGAAGTGTGAAGAAGCCTGATGGAATGCTTATACATATTCTCATAAAGAAGATTCTCACCTGTATGAGATGGTTTAAATGAAGCCTTTGAAAAGCTTGGATTAGAATATTTATAGAATATCCTTAAATCAGCTAAGGAACTTGGGGGAAGAGACATGCAGGAAGAGAGAACAAAAGGAAAGAAATGGAAATAGCACTTGTCATGACTGTTTTGCAGATGGAAAAAGTGAAGCTCAGAGAAGGAGCTTCACTTCTCTGGTGACCTAGGATGTCCATGAACTAGGATTTAGAATCCAGATCTCTGATCTCTGAATTTTCTGTCTGCTTTTCTTCCCATTATACCCATTTTACTTAAGGCCATTTTACACATGAAGAAACCAAGACATTGAGATAAAGGTTTAGAGCTGGAATAGAATTTAGAGATCTTCTTGTCATACTGATGAGGAATTGAGGCGTAGATAGGGAAAATGATTTGCCTAACATCAAATAATAATAGCTCATACTGATAGAATGATTTATAGTCTACAGAAAATTCTGCTTATTTAATTTAATCCTCATGACAATCCTGGGAGGTAGGTGCCATTACTATGCCCATTTTACAAATGAATAAACTGAGGTTGGGAGAAGCTAAATGATTTGCCCAGGTTCACAAAGCTGATAAATCGCTAAGGGAGGATTTGAGCTGAGTCTTCCTGACTTTACCCCTGGTATTCTAACTACTCCTTGCAACAAAGACAATAGATAGGAGATGAGGCTGAATTCAAACCCAAGACCATTTGACTCAGGATCACAGAAACTGGATTCTGGATTTGTATTTGCCCCCATTGTATCACTGGGCCTCCTATTCTTAAAGTCCCTTCCATGCCCATGAGAAAGCTCCAGCTGCCCACAGGGCTCAGCACTCAGTGCTTCATCCTTGACTCACCAGGTTTTTCCATAGCATGGGCATCATGTGCCAGGGCAGGGGCTCTGGGCATTACAAGGAGCAGTGACCCCCAGCATAGTGTATGTGGGGCTGAGTCAGGCAGGGCTGGATAGCCATTCATTCCCTTGGCTGCTGGGGTGGAAGGGAGGGCAGGGAAGGAGGCAGGTCATTTCCTCTCACTCAGATCTCCTTTCTCACACTGCAGCTGCCACAGTTGGAATGTGGGCCTCCAGGTCCAATCTCTGGGCCTCCCCTCATGGGGCCGGAAGAGGGCCCCCATTTCCTCTAGACCCAGGCCATCTCAGCACAGGCAGCTCATTGTCCTCAGACAAGAAAAGGACACTTATGGCCCCGGGAACAAAGGGAGAGAAAAATGTGGCTGAGCTCCGGCTGGCTCCCACATGGACGCTGCAACTGCAATACGTCAGCAATCTGCTCCCCTACCCCTCCTCCTCTTCTTTCTCTTCCCTGATCAGTTGCTTCCCTCCCCTTGGTGTTTCCTGGGAGAAGCAGACAGGTCTTGGATCAAGGAGAAATCCCAGGAATCCAGACATGGGAGATAATTCAGATGGGTTCAGGAAAGAGAATCCTGGACCATTTCAATTGCTATGAGGGAGACAGAGCCAGGAGACAGAGAAGGCTTCTTTGGGAGATCTGGGGAGGATCTGGTCGGTTGTTAAAGAGACTTACTTGTTTAAGACTGGAAGCTCACTGGGTATGAGTTTGAGTGGATGAGGCAAGTCAAGAACGAGTCCCTTGGGGTTTGCTCTCAAATTCTAGGGAAGTCCTAACTCCAGCAGAGGCTTCCCAGCCTCTCAGTCCACTGTCACATTTGTAGTTTCATGGATCTCCTCTGTGCTGGTTCAAAGGCAGCCAACCTATATGAAAATTGGCTCATGCCCTTTCAGGGGTTGAGAAAGGTTGGCTGAGAAAGAAACAGGCTTTGATGTACTGTGGTTGCTGAATACTCTCAGGCTCTCCCTCCCTCATCTCCCTACTCTAGCCTCTACACCTTTGGCAGAGTCAGTTAAGGAGTCAGGGGATGGATACATAGATGGATGAGTGGATAGATGGATAGATGGGGATCCTGTGAGGATGAAGAGACTTTGGGGTATAGGGTGTCCTCTATACTCGCTGGCAGTAACTTTCATGTCTTAAAACCTTCCTGCAGACTGAACCAGCTCCTCCATCCTGTCTTCCTTCATGGCCTGGCCTTGTTGACTGTCTGAATGATGAGATATCTGAAACCTCTTCAGTATCCTAGCCTTAGAAACCTTACTCATTGGTCTAGCTTTTATAGCTGCCCTTTCTGAGCAGCATGTCACAGAGGGAATCCATTTAATTCTTAATGGAGGGTAGGAAGAAAGAATATCTCCATGCTTTACCTGAGGAGGAGGAGGAGGAGGATGGAAGGGAAAAAGCTGCCTCTCCTCAGGGCCCAGAGTTCAGAGCCCATGATGGGCCAAGGAGCAGGCAATTCTGCCCTTCCCTGGACCTGGAAGGGAGCTGAATCAGGCAAGGCCTATTCCAGGAGGGAAGGCAGTATGGCTTGCATGTGAAGCACAAGTCTGGACGTCCTATGTTAGTTCTTCACAATCAGAAGCTGATAGTGAGAAGACGGCTATTTACTCATTTATGTGACCATGTTATTTCCTCTCAAATGTGGGGGTGGGGTGGGATTAGACTAGACAATCCCTAAAATTCCTTCCCTAGTTTTGATATCATTCTAAGGCTCTTTCCAACTCTTACATTCTGTGTTCGGTGTTCTAAGATCCCTTCCAATCCTGATGTGTTCTGAGTCCTTTCTAGTTCTGACATACTATATTCTGGGTCCTAAGGTTCCCTTTAGCTCTAATATTCTGTGGTTTGAGATCCTTTCTAGCTCTGATAGTCTGTGTTCTATGTCCCAAGGCCCTCTCCCCGTGCAGATTCTGTGATTTAAGGTTCCTTCCAGCTCAGATCCAAGAGGGCACCCCCAAGTCTGGGAAGAGGTGGAGATACCGGCTGGGCTAGGAGCCCAGGCTGCCCAGGGTGGGGCCCAGGGGAGGGAAGGCCTGCCTTCGGGGATAGGAGATTCCCTTTGGTTGGGGGAGGGGAAAGGAGGACTGAGGCACCCACCCGCCTGCAGCAGCCGGGCTGGGGGTGGGGACTGGGGAGGAGGCGTCCCTGGGTTTTAGGAGATGTGTTTCCCTGGTGAGCGCAGCCTCTTTGCCATGGCAACTGTTACCAAGCGAACCAAGGGCTCTCTGGCTCTCCCTCTCCCTGAGCCGGTGCTTGTGTGTGTGTCGGGGTGGGGGGGGGAGAATAAGGATTGGGGTGGGGTGGGGTGCTCCCTAAGCTGCCGGGCGCTGGATGCAGGCAGCGTGGTGGTGGGGAGGGGGAGGGCGAAAAAGCTCGGGTCCTGGCCAGAGCTCTGGGCACGCAGACCCCCGCGAGGCACACACCCACCAGTCTCCTGGCCCAGGAATCCTCCGGGCTCCCCTTTCCCTGCCCCCCGCCCACTCCCCGCCGGCCTAGGAGAGCCCCTCTTCCCAGTCTTGCCCCTCTGCCCTCCATCCCCCCGCGGACCGCGCTACTTACGGGCCCCGGCATCTCTTTTTCTTCCTCCTCCTCTGGCTAGTGGGTCGGGTGTCAGGGCCGGGGACCTGACAGGACCGGGGTTCCCGGGCCGGGGACAGCCCAGAGAGAGCAGGTTCCAAGCTCCAGTCTCGAGCTTCCTGCGCGCGGGCGCGTGCACCAACACACAGAGTGCACACTCACACATGCATGCACACACACACACATGCACACACACAGACAGACAGACTCACAAGCCCGGAGCAGAGCGTGCGCGTGCCCAGGCAGGAGCTCGCGCGCGCACCACGAGCCCTCCCCCTAACCAAACCCCGAACCCCACACCCTCCGGGAGGAAGAACTCGCCTAGACGCCGGAGAGCGCACGCCCGGCACAGCGCCCTGGCCCGGGTCACTGCACACACACCCTGCTCTGCTCACGCACTGACAGACTCGCTATACTCCCAGAGGCGCGCGCGCGCACACACACACACACAGAGCACCGAACAGCGCACGTTTGCATTGCGCGTGCACCCACAGCACGAGGACTGGGGGTTGGGGGATGAAAATGAGGGGAAAGTTTGGAATATGACAAAATGGAGCAGCATGTCAACCGGTAGTGTACCTCATCAACCGGTTTTCTTGCTTTTTCCGGGTATGCTGACCAGCCTGGGCAGAGGAGGGAAGAGCAGGCAGGAGAGCTATAAAGCTTGGAGGACTCATCTGCTTCTCTGCTCACAGCGGGTCCATCATTCACTTCACAATTCAGGCCAACCTGACAGACATTTATTGAGTGCTTGTGGTATTCAGAGAACTGTGCTTGACTTCCTGGCCTCATGGAGCTTACACTCTAGCAGAGAATAAGATGTCTACACAGGAAATCCAATGTAATTCAACTTGCATTCCTAAACTATATAAGGCACAATAAATAACTGCTCTGATCGTGATGCCCAAAGCCTGAAAGCCACCTGACTCCTGCCCCCTGCCGGCCCCTGAGCTGCTGGCCTCCCTGTCCCCTGCTGCCCCATCCCTAATCCCTTGTCTCCCTTCCTGTACCGCAGTCACGATCTCAGGATTCCCTCCGCTCAATATTTTACTTTTCTCGGTCCCTTCCTACACACAGCCCAGACCACAAGAGGGCGCCATTAGAGCTTATTTGCAAAGGAAGAAACCCACACGTCAAATAATTTGCCAGAGTAAATTCATTAGAAGTATGAATACATTTATCAGGGTCCAGACAAGGTGGGCTTCAGCTTTTTAAAATAGTGAAATTTTCCCCAGTCCTCTGATTCTTCTGCAACTGAAGAGCTCCAATTCCGGCAGGGCTCAGAAGAGAGGAACCACCTTTTGTTTTAGGAAGCACCCTACCCCAATTTGGTATTCTCTCACCTGTGCTTTCTGGACCAACTTCACTTCCCCATCCTAGGCTCATTTCTGGCCAATCAAGAAGCCTGCTGATGACAGGGCGGGCTTGTGGTACTCCACCCAGAGCACTCCCTTAGTTCCTTTGGCTAACTGATATTTTTAGGTTCATAGTATTTGAAAGTTGTTTCGAGATTATCATGGCCAAAGACAACACCTGCTTCGTCTCCTAGCTATTAATCTTCCTATGTTTACCTAGGGTGAGCCTTAGATAGCAGACACATTGACATCGGGACTGTACTCCAAGTCTTTCCAGCATAGTGGAGAACTTGCTGGGGCTTGCGTTCAACTAGCATGAAGTTCAAGGACCCGTAGTCACCCAGAGAAGGCAGAAGCCTGACAGGGAGGGGATGCTCTAGGGCTCCTGGCAGAATATCACTCTTTAAGAATTGTGTACAAGAATGTTTGTGGCAGCCCTTTTTGTAGTGGTGAGAAACTGGAAACTGAATGGATGCCCATCAATTGGAGAGTGGCTGAATAAATTGTGGTATATGAATGTTATGGAATATTATTGCTCTGTGAGAAACGACCAGCAGGACGATTTCAGAGAGGCCTGGAGAGACTTGCATGAACTGATGCTGAGTGAAATGAGCAGAACCAGGAGATCATTATACACAGCAACAACAATAATACATGATGATCAACTCTGATGGACATGGCTCTCTGCAACAAAGAATTGTCTCAAACTAATTGTTCACTGAAGAAAGCCACATACATCCAGAGAGAGGGATGTGAAATGTGGACCACAACATAACATTTTCATGCTCTCTATTGATGTTTGCTTGCATTGTGTTTCCTTTCTCTGATTTTTCTTTCTTGTAGATACGATTTTCCTTGCACAAAAATGATGTGTGGAAATATGTACACATCTATTTGATTTGTCACGTATTTTAACATAATTAACATGTAGCGGATATCCTGCCATCTAAGGGAGGGGAGGGGAATAGGGGGAAAAATTTGTAACAGAAAGCTTTGTAAGGGTCAATGTTGAAGAATTACCCATACATATGCTTTGCAATTAAAAAGTTTTAATAAAAAAAGAATTGTGCACAAAGAGAGGGTACTATTGAGATCATTGTCTGTAGATGGATTTGGGTCAGTCATATAGCCAGAGCAAAAGACACAAGGATGGAAAGCTTGCATATAGCATTGGTACCTATGAAAAAACATCTAAAGCTTGAGTTTTAAACTTTTTTTTTGGTCAGGGATCCTTTTGGTAAAAAGTTTGGTAAAACCTGTAGATGCCTCAGAATGTTCTCAGATGTATAAAATAAATACTTAGGAAACTGATTACCTTGAAATAATGATCAAAATACAAAGACAATGTTCACAGCTCCCTTGAAATTTATCTAGGGACCCCTTTGTGGGTCTATAGACTCCAAGTGAGTGGACCTATTTACAATAGAGCACAGGCAATATTGCCACAGGATGTGGAGGTATGGATAGGTTATTCCATGCATGATCAGAGGAAGTTATTCCATTGGTGAGATCACAGATCCATCAGTGAACAGAAAACTTTTAGAGGTGAAAGAGAAGTATCATTTATGATCTAATCCAACACTTCCCATTTTACAGGGAAGAAAACTAAGGCCTAGAGATAGAAAGCCACTTGCCTATAGCTATGTATGAGATGAATGGCAGAATCAGTTTTAGAACCCAGGTCAAAATTGTACTTGTCTTGATCAAGGGATGAATAAAGAAATGCAAACAAACAGAACAGTTTTCAACTGATTCATGGGTCACCCCTATAGTTCAGAAGCATCTCTTTCTTTACAAAGGATAACCCAATTCCAAGGAGCTTGCATAGTGGGTATGTAGGGAGATGACAATTTGAAATAGGAGACCACAAAATTGAGTGGATGCCCATCAGTTGGGGAATGGCTGAATAAGTTATGGTATGTAAATGTAAATGGAATATTATTATGCTATAAGAAATGATGATTGCAGAAAAGCCTGCAAAGACTTACATGAACTGATGCTGAATGAAGTGAGCAGAACCAGGAGAACACTATACACTATAACAAGAAAATTATGTGATGATCAACTGTGATGAACTTGGCTCTTTTCAATAATGAAACAATTCCAGTAGACTTGCCACCCATCTTTTTTCCCTGAGGCAATTGGGGTTAAGTGACTTGCCCAGGGTCACATAGATCTGAAGTGTCTGAGACTAGATTTGAACTCAGGTCTTCCTGAGTTCAGGGCTGGTGCTCCATCCACTGCGCCACCTAGCTGTCCCATGCCATCCATATCTTGAGAGAGAACTATGGAGACTGAATGAAAAACTTTGGTTAGTGAGGACATGGTATCCAGGTTGTTGTTTGCTTGCTTGTTTGTTTTTTCCTTTCTCATGTTTTTTTTCCTTTTGATCTGATTTTTGATGAATATGGAAATATGCTTAGAGGAACTGCACATGTTCAACCTATATTGCTAACTAGATCGCTTACTGTCTTGGGGAAGAGGTAAAGAGGGATTAAAAATTTGGAACACAAAGGTTTGCAAAGGTGAATATTGAAAATATCTTTGCATACATTTGGAAAAACAAAATACTATTAAAATGTAAAAAAATTTGTAAAAAAGGTAAAAAGAAATAAAAGAAATAGGAGACCAGTGCTGAGAGGAAGAATCCAGGTTGGCTGGGGTGGGAAAAGAAACCAAAATGGGGTTGACGGATGGGAAGTTAAAGATTGAGGTACCAAGATCCCAAAGAGGCCAAAGAATAGATCCTAGAGAAGTAGGGAAGAGAGAAAGGTATTAGACTCATGTGTGAACTTGTGCAAATCCCTTTCCCTTAGTTTCCTCAATTGTAAAAGATGACTTGTAAGGTCACTTAAGGACAGAAAACTATGGTCAGAGAGGAGACTCTTGGAGTTCCAAGGGGAGAGGAAGGAAGACTTTGCTTAGTAAGGACTTGGTATGGAGGAAGCTAGTGAAAAATCTTCCTTTCTTTTTTGAAAATATTCTTTAATTTCAGAGAAATCATCTTCTGCTGCTTCCTATCTCCCTGTCTAGGACTCATACTTACAAAGAAGGCCAAGAGCCCATTTTCTGGGCCTGGAATGGGGACAAAGAAAGAGAGGGAATAAATATTTATATTGTTGTTGATTATTTTCAAAGAGAACGAATGACATCATGATGTTAGGGTAAAATTGTGGATGATGGGTAATATTTTGACTTGTCTGTGAATTGGAGGTAGAATTGCACAAAGTCATCAGCCTCATTCTCTCTTCTGAAATCATCAAAATTCAATGACAGGACCAAAGTCGGGATGCCCAGGATGCAGTGGATAATCTAAGCTTTTTCAATGTTTCACTAAGCTCTAAACATCCTACAGTGCCTGCTTTAACCACCTTCATGTCTGTTGAAACAAATTGTTTTTATCTGCTGATTCCTCCAGGGGGATGTTTTCTTATGCACAGGGGACACATTCCCCCTAACTCACAGTTGGGTTTGAGGTCTGTTGGTTACTCCCAACCTGTTTAGCCCAAGGTGTGGCTGTTGCACATACTTAAGCTTCTTGGAACTACAGGTAGACACTAAAGGTTGGATGAGCAACCCTGAAAAGGGCTCCACAAGCCCTCAGATCAGAGATGCTACTCCTCCCTGAACATCCCACATACCCCAAGCATTTATATAGGACCTATTAAATACCAGGCACTGTGTTAAGTGCTCTTTACAAATAATATCTTGTTTGATCCTCACAACACCCCTATGAGGTAGGCGCTTTTGTTATCCCCATTTCACAGTTGAGAAATTGAGATCGAGGTTAACACTTGCAGTCACAGAGCTAGTAGGTATCTGAAGCCAGATTTGAAGGCGTTTTCCTGACCTCAAGCCCAGTACCCTATCCGGTGTACCACCACAGCTACAAGGTACTAAAGGTGAGGTGAGGAGGTTACTTCTGTGCTGGATTTTATGCCAGGCCTGGGAAAGGAAGGAAGAAGAGGAGGTAGATAGCTTAGTCCTGCATTTCACTCACTAGCTTGCCC
>JAJPUD010010942.1:25208-39139 GCA_023553655.1 Myrmecobius fasciatus | reverse complement strand
ATGTCCAGAGTAGAATGTTTTTTGTGTTTTTATACTTGCGTTCTGCATTAACAATTTGCAAATCTGCAATATATAATATTCGATCCCAAAGAAAAGCTTTCCTACGGATGGCATTAAAATGAAATGAGATACGCTCAAAATAACTTATTGGCAACACAGTAGAAAGAAGAGAAACGTTTGATTAGAGATAGAATCCATTGAATCTTTCTGTCCTGTTATACTATTTCTTCAGGAAAGTTACTGCCCCTTGGAATCCTTCATGTATTTGTTATAGTAAAGTAAACAATGTAGTTGCAAATTTTTTAACAATGAGAAATGCCATTAGCAAATAAGTTGAGAAATGTTTTAGGAAAAACAACAAACATCATATAACAGAACCCATCCAATGACGATGCAGCAAAAGCAAGAATTAGGATTAAACAAAATTCTGGCAGATATTGTCATGTTGAATGTATTGGAAGCATTGTTGTCTAGAGTAGATTGCTTTTTGGGGTTTTACACTGTTAGGGTCTGGGATTTTGGGGGACCTTGAGAAGTTTGTCCTTGAATTGAGGATCAAAGGGCGTGGTTTGTGATTCCCTTGAGAAACATGAGACCCTGAGATTTGTTGGAGATTGCTGATAATGGCTTTATCATAATAATAATGGCTATTTAAAGTGGTCTTAGAAAAAGGCTTGCTTCCAGGCAGTGCTCTGTTGCTGAAAGGAGAATCAAACCCTCCAATATTGAATATCTCCTTTCAATACAAGCTTAATTACTGATGATGGGTGTGGGCGAATGGACAAAGGTCATGACCACAGAGTGGGGGAAGGAAGGAAGGAGGCAAGGAGGAGGGGTCAGGTGATGAGGAGAGACATGACTAGGAGGAGGGACTAAAGAAGGGGCAAGGCTAGGAGGCGAGGTTAGGAGAGGAGGGAAGATATAAATTGCAATGCTGGTTGTAAGGGAAAGATGGAGGCGATGGAGGCGATGGGGGCTGAATAAAGAACTGTCATAATCTATCCTCCTCTGGCTCGATCCATCTTGGAGAGCAAGCCTGGTTGGCCGGATGCGCACCGAAGCACGTGATAGGTGAGCCCTGGCTACCCTCCCCCAAATATTGCTCTTAGCATTACACTTCTGTTTGGCATTAACAAAATGCAAATCTGCAATATGTAGTATTCGATTTCAAAGAAAAGTTTTCATATTGATGGCATTAAAATGAAATTAGATGCCCTCAAAACAACTTATTGGCAATGAAGAAGAAAAAGAAAAGAAACGTTTGATTAGAGATAGAATCCATTGAAGCTTTCTGTCCTTTTACATTATTTCTTCAGGAAACCAACTTCACATTGGAATCTTTCATGTATTCTTTATGGAAGAGTAAACAATGTAGTTGAAAATTTTTTAACACTGAGAAATGCCATTAGCAAATAAGTTGAGAAATGTCTTAGGAAAAACAACAAACGTCGTATAACAGAACCCATCCAATGACGATGCAGCAAAAGCAAGAATTAGGATTAAATGAAATTCTGGCAGAGATTGTCGTGTTGAATGGATAGGAAGTATTGCTATCTAGAGTAGTTTGCTTTTTGTGTTTTTGCACTTGTATTCTGCATTAACAACATGGAAATCTGTACTATATAGTATTCGATGGCAAAAAAAAAAAAAAAAAAAAACTTTTTAATCCCAACGGCATGAAAATAAAATGAGATGCGCTCAAAGCAACTTCTTGGCAATAAAGAAGAAAAAAACAAGAGGAACATTTGATTAGAGATAGATTCCATTTAGGATTTCAGTGCTGTTACACCATTTCTTCAGGAAAGTAACTGCGCATTGGAATCTTTCATGTCTTCTGTTCAGAAGAGCATGCAATCAAGTTGACAATTTTTCAACAATGAGAAATGCCTTTAGCAAACATGTGGAGAAATGTCTTGGGAAAAACACCAAATAAAAGATTACAAAACTCATCCAAAGACTATGTAGCAAAAGCAATAGTTAGAATTAAAGGAATTCTGGCAGAGAATGTCAGGTTGAATGGATTTGACGCATTGCTGTCTAGAGTAGATTGCTTTTTTGGTTCACTTTGTACTGTATTGAATGTTTTACTAAAAATTCTACTGTTTTATCAATGACTCTTTTGGGATCACAATTGTCTTTTGTAACATCTTTTAGACCTTTACCCTGTAAAATGATATTCAAATTGAATGACAGGAAAGAGAAAACCCGAAATAGAATGCACTTGATGCCATCATTTCAGGCAGAAAAAGAGAGCAATCTTTCAGGAGAATCAGTGAAGCTTGACCTAAAACTTCCATTTCTCCTTTGTCAAAATGAAGCTCTTCCATCTTGTATTTTTGTCTTTTTGCATTTTGATTGAATCGCGTTTCTTTCTTTACACTCTGTTCTTTATGTACTTTCCCCTATACCTTTGAACAATTGCAGGAAATCTCTTGGGGATTGTCTATGGGAAACCATAAATGACCCAATAAAAGTTGGAACAAGTCTTTTACTCCTGCAGGGCATGCTGAAGGATGTTTAATTTCGTTTTCTGCTTGACGTTTGGGAACACAAAATTATCTTTTTTCGGAGAGTAATAATCATTAATCTTCATACTTACGTTTGAAGTGAATGGATAGAAATGAGAGAAAAACCAAGTTGATTACTGTGAGGCCTTTCATCAGAAAAGGTAAAGAGTGCCCATTTCCAGCAGAATCTTTGAACCTTGTAGGAAAACTTCCACCTCTTTTCTGTCCAAACAAATCTCTTTGTTATTTTTTGTTAGCTCTTCATGCATTTCAATTAATCCATGTTTATTCCTTTATAATGAGTTCTTTGTGTTTGTTTTTTTCCATGTAACAATGCAATTCATTGTCATCTCTTCAAAACATTCTATAGGAAAAGGTAAAGTAGTCAATGAATGATTGGGCAATTCACTTTGTACTGTACTGAATGTATTACTAAGAATTCTGCTGTTTTATGAATCACTCTTTTGGGATGACAATTGTTTTTCTTAACATCTTTTAGAGCTTTACCCTATAAAAGGATATTCCAATTGAGTGACAGGAAAGAGACAAGCGAAATGGAATGCACTTAATGCCATCATTCTGGGCAGAAAAGGAGAGCAACCTTCCAGCAGAATCACTGAAGATTGACCAAAAACTTCCACTTTTTCTTTGTCCAAACAAAGCTCTGTCATCTCGGTTTTACATCTTTTGGCATTCCAATTGAATCATGTTTATTTCATTACAATCTGTTCTTCATGTACTTTCCCCAATGTCTTTGAACAATTCCAGGAAATCCCTTGCAATTTGGCTATGGAAAAACGTAAATGACCCAATAAAAGTTGGACAAGGCTTTTTGTCCTGCAAAGCCTGCTGAAGGATGTTTAATTTCATTTTCTACATGACTTTTGGGAGCATACAATTATGTTTTTCAGAGAGCAATAATCATTAACCTTCATACTTAACGTTTGAAATGAATGGATGGAAATGAGAGAAAAACTAAGTGGATTGTTGTGATCCCTTTTACCAGAAAGGGTAAAGAGTGCCCATTTCCAGCAGAATCAGTGAACCTTGTCGGAAAACTTCCACTTCTTTTCTGTCTGAATGAATCTCTTTCTTCTTGTTGGTTAGCTCTTCATGCATTTTGATGAATTCCTTTATACTCCTTCATAATGAGTTCTTGTTGTTTGTTTTTTCCAAGTAATGATGCAAATCAATGTCATTTCTTCAAAACACTCTATAGGAAAATGTAAAGTAGTCAATGAATGATTGGGCAGTTCACTTTGTACTGTATTGAATGTTTTACTAAGAATTCGGCCATTTCATGAATGATACTTTTGGGATCACAGTTGTTTTTCTTAACATAATTTAGAGCTTTACCTTTTAAAAGGATATTAGAATTGAATGACAGGAAAGAGACAAGTGAAATGGAATGCACTTGAGGCCATCATTCCAGGCAGAAAAGGAGAGCCACCTTCCAGCAGAATCACTGAAGTTTGACCTAAAACTTCCACTTCTTCTTTGTCCAAACAAAGCTCTGTCGTCTTGGTTTTACATCTTTTGCATTCGATTGAATTGTGTTTATTTCTTAACAATCGATTTTTTATGTACTTTCCCCAATGCAATTGGACAATTTCAGAAAATCCCTTGCAATATGTCTTTGGGAAAATGTAAACGACACAATAAAAGTTGGACCAAGCCTCTTTGTCCTGCAGGGCATACTGAAGGACGTTTAATTTCGTTTCATGTATGACTTTTGGGAGCACATAATTATCTTTTTCAGAAAGCAATAATCATTAATCTTCATACTTACGTTTGAAATGAATGGACAGAAATGATAGAAAAACTAAGTGGATTGCTGTGATGCCTTTCATTGGGGAAGGTAAAAAAAAATGCATATCTCCAGTACAATCAGTGAACCTTGTTGGAAATCTTCAACTTCTTTCCTGTCCAAATGAATCTCTTTCTTCTTGTTGGTTAGCTCTTCATGAATTTCGATCAATCCATGTTTATTCCTTTATAATGAGTTCTTCACTTTGGTTTTTGTTTGTGTGTGTGTGTGTGTGTGTGTGTGTGTGTGTGTGTAATGATGCAATTCAATGTCTCTCTTCAAAACACTTTATAGGAAAACCTACAATAGTCAGTGAATGATTAGGCAGTTCACTTTGTACTATATTGGATGTTTTACTAAGATTACTGCCGTTTTATGAATGACTTTTTGGGGATCACAATTGTCTTTCATAACATCTTTTTAGAGCTTTACCCTCTAAAATAATATTCGAATTGAAGGACAGAAAAGAGAAAAGCGAAATGGAATGCATTTGATGCCATCATTCTGGGCAGAAAAGGAGAGCAACCTTCCAAAAGAATCCCTGAAGCTTGACCGAAAACTTCCCCTTCTTCTTTGTCCAAATGAAGCTCTGTCTTCTTGCTTTTACGTCTTTTTGCATTTCAATTGAATCGTGTTTACTTCTTTACAATCTGTTCTTTATGTACTCTCCCCAATGTCTTCAAACAATTCCAGGAAATCCCTTGCAATTTGTCTATGGGAAAACATAAACGACCCAATAAAAGTTGGAGCAAGATCTTTGTCTTGCAGCACCTGCTGAAGGATGTTTAATTTTGTTTCCTGCATGACTTTTGGGAGCACACAATTATCTTTTTCAGAGAGCAATAATCATTAACCTTCATACTTACATTTGAAATGAATGGACGGATATGAGAGAAAAACTAAGAGGATTAATGTGATGCCTTTCACCAGAAAAGGTAAAGAGTGCCCATTTCCAGCAGAATCGGTGAACCTTTTTGGAAAACTTCCACCTCTTTTCTGTCTGAATGAATCTCTTTCTTCTTTGATTAGCTCTTCATGCATTTTGATGAATTCCTGTTTATTCCTTTATAATGAGTTCTTCGTGTTCAGTTTTTCCATGTAATGATGCAATTCAATATCATCTCTTCAAAACACTCTATAGGAAAACCTACAGTAGTCAATGAATGATTGGGCAGTTCATTTTGTACTGTATTGGATGTTTTACTAAGAATTCGGCCATTTCATGAATGACACTTTTGGGATCACAATTATTTTTCTTAACATATTTTAATATTTAAATATTCAATTATGAAAAACCTACTTACATCAGGAATGTGTTAATATGTGTGTATGTGTATTTATGTGTGTGTGTATATATATGTGTATATATATATACACACATATATATTCACACCCACATATATACACACCCACATATAACATACTTACATATACACACACCCACATATACACACACGCACATATACACTCATATATACATACCCATATATGTATATATATACACATATATACACACATACACACATATATATACAAACACATATACATATATACATACACATATAACATACCTATTTATATATACACACCCATATATACACCGACACACACAGATATATACATATATACACACACATAGATATATACATGCATTTATACACACATATAGACACACACATATACACATATATACACATACTTATAGACACATACACACACACACACATACATATATATGCCTATTTAACACATTCCTGATGTGAGTAGGTTTTTCAGAATAAACCTCCTTCCCCCTGTAATGCCTCTGCATTTATTCTTCTTTTGTACTTTCTTTGTATAACAATTCCTATTTTTACCTGTTCCTAGGTGATTTTATTTTTTAGAATTAGATCATAATCAACTTTTCACCAATCTTTCTTTTGTGCTACCCAATTTTTGAAGTCACTCTTAAACATATGGTATGCATTTCCATGTAAAATAACAAACAAAAAAAATGTTCATGTTAAGTTCCTTAAAACTGATCTTTGGTATTCTATTGAGTTCAGGTTTAGTTGAAAATCCTGAAATTCTGCAAATCCTTTGAATGTCCTTTTTTTTTCATTTAATATTATAATTTTGCTGGATATAATAATACTCTTAGCCACAGGTCTAGTTCTTTTGATGGCCAATATATATATGATTCCAGGGCTTGTAGACTTTTATTGTGGTTGCTGATACACTGTGTATAATTCTAATTGTAGCTTTAGCATATTTGAGGGTTTTTTTCTTGTTTCTTGGAAAATTTTCTCTTTAATCTGGAGATTTCAAAATTTGGCAATAATATTCCTATGAGTTTTTCATATACATCCTTCCACAAAGAATCTTAATCAGTGGATTTTTTTTCTATTTCTCTTTTCATGTTCTATCACTCCAGGACAATTTTCTTGGATTACTTCTTGTTGGGTCCCGCAGATAGCAGGGGCAGAGTTCTGAGGACACTCAGAGGTGCATTCTGCCTGAGTCCGCCCCTCAGGAGGGCAGGGATGGTATTGAGTATGCCTTAGTGAGGAGGAAGAGCCTCCTCACCCCTGTTATACTGTGAATGAGGCTCCTCCCTCCTGGATCATGTGAAGTGGGTAAACAGGGACTAGTGAGGGGGCTCTTCCCTCCTGGACCACGTGGAGGAGGGGATTATATAAGGGTAAACAAAGACACCAGGGGATGGAGCTAGAGTCGATCTATCTATCTGCCCTAGGGCACTACCTTAGCAGGCAGCCGTGTAACATCAGGCACTGCCTTGGGATCTATCAGCATTGGAGCACTATCCGCACTTAGGCAGACCGCCAACACGCTGCCAGGTAACATCTAGCATTGCCATGTAATAGGAAATTTCAGTTTGTGATATTGTGAATAAACAGACCTGCCATGAGCCAGCCTTTGGTATCTCGGGTGATCTGTGGGAATAATTCCCTGCTTAAGATAAGCAGGGCCGGAGACGTCCGAAGACCTGGGAGATAGGTAAGAAACCAGTTGACTCCCACCGAGGTGAGCGATGGGGAGTCTGCCCCTGACTAAGAGAACGGTGGGTAGTTTAGGTCCCCAGCTGAGGTGGGCAGGCGGGACTTAACGACTTCTTGCATTATTGTGTCAATTTTCTTTTTCTTTTTTTTCTCTTTTTCTCTCTACCTCTTCGTTCTTCTTTCTTTCCTTCTCTCTCTCTCTCTTTCTCTCTCCCTCTTTTTCTCTTATTCTTTTTTCTTTCTTTCTCTTTCTTTTCTTTCTCTCTCTTTCTCTCCTCTCTCACCCCTCTCTCTTTCTCTCTCTCTCTCTCTCTCTCTTTCATCACAGCTTTCAGGTAGTCAAGTTTTTTTCTTCTTGATCTGTTCTCCAGATCTAATTTTCTTATGTTTCACATTCTGTCCTATTTTTTCATTCTTTATATTCTGTTTTGTTATTTCTTGGTCTCATATCTTCACTGGCTTCCCCTTGCCCAGTTCTAATTTTCCTTCTTTCTTCCCTTCCTCCCTCCTTCCCTCCTTTCCTCTCTCCTTTCCTTTTTCCCTCTCTCCCTCCCTCCCTTCCTCTTTCTCCCTTCCTCCCTTCCTCCTTTTTTTTTTTTTTTTGCTGAGGCAATTAGGGTTAAGTGACCTGCCCAGGGTCACACAGTCAAAAAGTGTTAAGTGTCTGAGGTCAGATTTGAACTCAGGTCCTCCTGACTTCAGGCCTGGTGCTCTATCCACTACATTAACTAGCTGCTCCCCAACCTAATTTTGAAAGTTATTTTCATCTTTTAAACTCTATCTCCTTTTCTAGTTGGTTAATCTTGTTTTTAAGTTTTTCCTCAGTGTCTCAAATGATATTTAAATTCTTTTTTTTTGAGTTCTCCTATATATTCACTTTGGACAGAGAGTCATTTAACTTTACTCTTTGGGGAAGAAGCATCTTTTTAAATTTCACTGTACTCCTTTGAAGATTAACCCTAGTCTTTCCTATTCCCATAGTAACTTTCTAAAATTGAGTTCTTCTTTACCGATTCACTTTTTTTTTTTTTTTTTGCTGAGGCAATTGGGGTTAAGTGACTTGCCCAGGGTCACACAGCCAGGGAATGTTAAGTGTCTGAGACCAGATTTGAACTCAGGTCTTCCTGACTTCAGGGCTGTGCTCTATCCACTGTGCCACCTAGCTATCCTCTGGTTCACTTTTTTAAAAAATTAGTATAGTGTAAGCACCTGTAATCATGGGATGGGAGGATGGTGCCTCTAGCTTCATTTCAGCTCTCCCCTCTGACCTGAAACCCCAAACCAAAAGCTCCCCCTTCCTGCAAGTGGGGGGTCCCACTGTTTCTGCACTCACCAGGTATGTTGGTTCTTTCTTGCAGCACAGCTGGCTCTGGCATTCCTAATCAGCCAAGATTCACTGTCTTCCCAGACCCATACCCTTAACTCTGCATACAGTCAAGGAGCTTAAAGTTTCTGTAGTTCCTGCTCAGCCTCCAGCTACACCAAGCTAGCCCCAGGATTCCCCATTTGGTGTTTCTGCAGACCTACCCTGAAGACATTTGCAATTCACACTGGCTAATTCCCAGCCTGGAGTCTTTCTTTGGATTTTGTTTGGATTGTATCAAGATTCTCCCCTTTATCCCCCCTGTTCTGTCTCGTCTTCTTAATTTTTCACCAGTCTATTTGCCCTCAGGCACAAATTTGTTGTCTTTGTGAGGGAAATCTGGAGAGTCTGAAATTTACTGATCTACTCTACCATCTTCTCAGAATCATCCCCTAAAATAAGTTATTTAGAGCTGGTTTTTCTTTGAAAATGGCATCACCATAATTATCCTCAGTATCTCTCTTACCCTCCCAGAGACCCATTCTATATGACAATATTTTTAAAAACAAAAAAAAAAAAATAGGAGGAAAAATTCAATATAATACATCAAAAACTCAGGA
Source organism: Myrmecobius fasciatus (assembly GCA_023553655.1). Classification (NCBI taxonomy): domain Eukaryota; kingdom Metazoa; phylum Chordata; class Mammalia; order Dasyuromorphia; family Myrmecobiidae; genus Myrmecobius; species Myrmecobius fasciatus. The sequence goes on along the minus strand of JAJPUD010010942.1, from coordinate 29,903 downwards.
AAAATGTCCAATAAAGTACATTTGTGAACTTCTCACCTCTGTAAAGATGCAGGATGGGAGATGTCATCTCATATTTTTAACTACACTTATTCTTTATAATTTTGAAAATTTTACTTTTGTTATTTTTGTGGCTATTCTGTCTACACTGTTATAATCATTTTTGTGTATATAATTTTCTTGGCTTTTATTATTTTACATCAGAAAATGTAGGCCTTTCCATGTTTTTCTCTATCCTATTTCTGGTTCATTCCATTCCATTTATTTGCCACAATTTGTTTAGCCTCAACTGATGGACATTTACTTTGCTTCTAATTCTTTGTTGTGAGAAAAAGTTGTGTGACAAGTATTTTGGTGTATATGGGAATTTCTACTTATTAATGTCCTCATTGGGAGTATAAGACTTGTAACAGAGTATCTGGGTCAAAAAGCATAGAAATTTTTACCATCTTTTTTGCATAATTCCAACCTGTTTTCTGTGTTAGTTTGCTTATCTTTCCCAGATTCCTCCAACACTATTCCCATCTTTTGCTAGTCAGTTTTACACAAAGCCAGTAACTGTTAGCATGGGAAGTATAAAGATAAGCTATACAGCCACTGTTCTTGAGAGTATTGTAATGAAGAAAGAACAGGCATGAAACTGAAAAAGGGATATGGTTGGAGGGGAAGTTTCAATCATGGGGGGATGATAGAGAAGCCCTCAGTGTGGAGAGTCAGCTAGTCCTTTGGAAGACCAAAGCAAGGTGAGCTTGAATGACTTTAGGAGATGGCAAGACCAGTTCCACAGGTGCTAATTCATATCGGAGCTTACTAGACATAAGGTCAAAATGACACAATATATTTTATTTTATAAACAGAGGATCTTTTAAAAGAAAAAAAAAACAGGATAAAAACCTCGACTAATAAAACAAGGAAATGTTACAGCCTTGGTTATACTTTCTGTGGTTTTCTGGCACTTGTGCAATGTATAACAGAGAAAAGTATGTTTATGGTGGTGTATAAATGAGAAGCTGTAAGAAATAAGGTCTGTTCTATGCTGTAAGCTTGAACTCATCTGTCCCACATTCATTTCACTAACTGCTTCCTCAAGCACTGATGACAATTGCTGGCACCCCAGAGTGCTATCCAAGTGAAAAATGAGATGGGCACAGTTTTTAAATAGTGTGTGGAAAAAAACAATTATATTGTTTGGAAAAATTATACTGTTTAAATCCAATTTTGTGTGATTTGCACCCAGAATATTGCCTGACCCCAATAACTTTCTTAATGCTACAAATGGATAAAATGTATTTTGGATTTTCTTCAGGTCCTGAATCTAATCAAAACATTTGGGGGAGGTAGTTACCACACCTAAGATTTGTTTACCTTCTACCCAAGTTTGTTTTGGATTCTCTTCATGTGTATGTTTGTTAGTAAAATGATTAGTATGTGACTTAGCTTGTTATTGTTCAATAACTGGGTCATGTCTAACTCTTTGTGATCCTATGGTCCATAGTATGCCAGGCACTTCTTTCCTGCATTACTTCTTGAAGACTGTTCAAGTTCATTCTCTTGTTTTCATATTATCTCATCCTCTGCCATCTCCTTTTCCTTTTGCTTTCAATCTTTTCCAATATCAGGGTCTTTCCCAATGAGTGCCATCTTACATTGCCAAAGTATTTAAGTGTCAGTTTCAGTATTTGACCTTCCAATGAACAGATTGAATTAATTCTTGAAAGTATTGACTAATTTGACTTCCTTGCTGACCAAAGGCCCCTTTTTTTAATTTATTTTTTTTCAAAGGACTCTTAAAATTCTTCTCATAATTCAAAAATACCAATTCTGCAACTCTCAGCTTTCCTTATGGTCAAACTCTCAAAGTCATACAGCACCTAGAGAAGTCTAACATTCTCCCATTTTGAACCAACAGAATTTTTCCAATGGCTAATAGAACAAAGTTTAGTAGCAGTCTACTCTTACAGAGACCCAAATTAGGTCCTGAATCTCAGACCAGGGGAGAAGCAATCAGATTTTTGCCTGGATTAGACAATCTTGGGAATTGCTATAGCCCTAAGAAAGCACCATTAGGATCAGTGCAGTTTTATCTAAAAGTATAGCAGAGCCCAGCACTAGTCAGAAAATAGCCTGGGAGAATGGGTAAACAGTAAAGGAATTACATCATAAATGAATTGTTACAGTGGTAATAACAATTAAGACACCAATGCAGAACAGAATGTCTCAAATTTATGCTTTGGAGAAAAAACATAGGTTGTGCACAGCCTCAACTAGAATTTCGGGGTGGAGGGATAAAGCAAAAGTTTACTAAAAGGGATTAAAAATCTTTGAGAGTGCTTCATGAAAAAAAAAATCAGAAAATAAATGAGAGATATGAAAGAATTTGAAAGGGAATTAACAACTTGGCCAAGAGGTACAAAATCTTGTCAAAGTAACAAAGTCTCTGAAGATGTGAATCCGCTAAATAGAAGCCAATGATTTCCTAAGATAACAAGAAATATTAAAGTCAAAAGGCTGAAAAGATGAGAGAAAATGTGAATTATAACATAGCAAAAATCATTAACATCAAAACAGAATAAAGAGGAGGAAACTAATAATTGGACTACCTGAATATCATTAGCAAAAAAAAAGAACTTAAAAAAATCATATCTAAAGAAATCTTATAGCAGAGAACAAAAGAAAACCTAGACAGAAGTAAAGAAAAGAGAGAGAGCTCTGAATACAATGTGTAATATATATCGCAGGCTATCTTGAAATGGAAATTTATAGCTCTATAGTTTTAATTGTTTTATGTCTGTGAACATGGCATTTTTTCTCCTTTTCCTATTTTGTATTGAAAGTTTAAATAAAAGTATTTTTTCTTTATTTTTATTAAAGCTCTTTAATTTTCCAAAGATATGCGTGGATAATTTTTCAACATGAACCCTTGCAAAACCTTGTGTTCCAATTTTTCCCTATCTTCTCCCCATGCCCTCCCCTAAATAGCAAGAAATTCAATATATGTTAAACATGGCAAAAATACATGTTAAATCCAATATATGCATACATGTTTATACAATTGTCTTGCTACACAAGAAAAATCAAATCAAAAAAGAAAAAAATGAGAAAGAAAATAAATTGCAAGCAAATAAAAAGAGTGAAAATGTTATGTGATTCACACTCAGTTCCTACAATCCTCTCTCTGGGTGTTGATGGCACTCTTCATCACAATTCCATTGGAATGGACCTGAATCATTTGTTGAAAAGAGCCACATTCATCAGAATTGATCACTGTATAATCTTGTGGCTGTATACAATGATCTCCTGGTTCTGCTCATTTCACTTAGCATCAGTTTATATAAGTCTCTTCAGGCCTCTCTGAAATCATCCTGCTGATCATTTCTTATAGAACAATAATATTCCATAGTATTCATATACCATAACTTATTCAGCCTTTCTCCAAATGATGGGCATCCACTCAGTTTCCAGTTTCTAGCCACTACAAAAAGGGCAGCCACAAACATTTTTGCACATGTGGGTCCCTTTCCCTCTTTAAGATCTCTTTGAGATATAAATCCAGTAGAAACACTGCTGTTTCAAAGGGCATGCACATTTTGATAACCCTTTGCGCATAGTTCCAAATTGCTCTCCAGAATGGTTGGATCATTTCACAACTCCACCAACAATGTATTAGTGTCCCAGTTTTCCCATATCCTCTCCAACATTCATCATTATCTTTTACTGTCATTTTAACCAATTTGATAGGTGTGTAGTGGTACTTCAAAGTTATCTTAATTTACATTTCTCTGATCAATAGTGATTCAGAGCACCTTTTCATATGACTAGAAAGGATTTTAATTTCTTCATCTGAAAATTGTTTGTTCATATCCTTTGACCATTTATCAATTGGAGAATGACTTGCATTCCTATAAATTTAAGTCAATTCTCTATGCATTTTAGAAATGAGGCCTTTGTCAAAACCCTTGAATATATGTTTTCCCCAATTTATGGCTTCCCTTCTAAGTTTGTCTGTATTAGTTTTGTTTGTACAAGATGTTTTTAATTTAATGTAATCAAAATTTTGTGTTAAATAATTAGCTCCAGTTCTTTGGTCACAAATTCCTGCTTTCATAGATCTGAGAGATAAACTATCCTATATTCTTCTAATGTGTTTGTAATATCATTCTTTATATATAGATCATGAACCCATTTTGACCTTATCTTGATATATGGTCTTAGGTGTGGGTCAATGCCTAGTTTTTGTCATACTAGTTTTCAATTTTCCCAGCAGTTTTTGTCAAATAGTGAATTCTTATCCAAAAGCTGGGATTCTGAGCTTTGTTAAACACTAGATTACTATAGTCATTGACTATTTTGTCCTGTGAACTTAACCTATTTTACTCATCAACTACTCTATTTTTTAACCAGTATCAAGTGGTTTTGATTATCACTTCTTTGTAATATAGATTTAGTCTGGCACAGCTAGACCATTTTCATTTGCATTTTTTTTCATTAATTCCCTTGAAATTATTGACCTTTTGTTCTTCCAGATAAACATCATTATTTTTTCTAGATCTGTAAAATAATTTCTTGGGAGTTTGGTATGGCACTGAATTAATAGATTAATATAGGTAGTATTGTCATTTTTATTATATTAGCTCGGCCTACCCATGAGCTCTTAATGTTTTTCCAATTGATTAGATCTGATTTTATTTGTGTAGAAAG
>JAJPUD010010942.1:0-25108 GCA_023553655.1 Myrmecobius fasciatus | reverse complement strand
ATTTGTGTGGAAAGTGTTTTGTAGTTGTGTTCATATAGTTCCTGACTTTGCCTTGGCAAGTAGACTCCCAAATATTTTATGTTATCATCAGTTATTTTAAATGGAATTTCCCTTTGTATCTATTACTATTGGACTTTGTTGGTAATATATAAAAATGCTGATGATTTATGTAGATTTATTTTGTATCCTGCAATACTGCTAAAGTTGTGAATGGTTTCTAGTAGTTGATTCTCTAGAGTTTTCTAAGTATACCATTGTATCACCTGCAAACAGTGATAATTTGGTTTCCTCATTGCCTACTCTTAATTCCTTTAATCTTTTTTTTCTCTTATTGACAAAAATAACATTTCTAATACAATATTAAATAGTAGTGGTGATAGTGGGCAACCTTGTTTCACCCCTGATCTTATTGGGAATGGTTCTAGTTTGTCACCATTACATATAATGCTTGCTACTGATCATTTTAAGGAAAAGTCCATTTATTTCTATATTCTCTGATGTTTTAAATAGGAATAAGAATGGGTGTTGGATTGTATCAAATGCTTTTTCTGCATCTATTGACATAATCATATAATTTTTCTTAATTTGGTTATTGATATAGTCAATTATGCTAATAGTTTTCCTAATATTGAACCAGCCCTGCTTTCCTGGTACAAATTCTACTTGGTCGTCCTGGGGATGACTTTTTATAATCTTTTTGCTAACATTTTATTTAAGTTTTTTGCATCAATATTCATTAGGGAAATTGGTCTATATTTTCTCTATTTTTGCGCTACCTGGTTTAGATATCAGCACCATATCTGTGTCATAAAAGGAATTTGGTAGGATTCCTTTCCAATTTTTGTTTTTCAAATAGTTTGTATAGTATTGGAATTGTTCTTTAAATGTTTGATAGAAATCACAGGTAAATTCATCTGGCCCTGGAGATTTTTTTCTTAGGGAGTTGATTAATAGCTTATTCTATTTTTTTTTTTTTTTTTGTGAGGCAATGGGGGTTAAGTGACTTGCCCAGGATCACATAGCTAGGATGGATTAAGTGTCTGAGGTCACATTTGAACTCAGGTCCTCCTGACTTCAGGGCTGGTGCTCTATCCACTGTGCCACCTAGCTACCCTTAAAATGGGCATATTTAAATAATTTATTTTCTCTTCTGTTAATCTGGACAATTAACATTTTTGTAAGTATTCCTCCACTTAGACTATCATATTTGTTGACATATAGGTGGGAAAACAACTCCTAATTATTGTTCTAATTTCCTCCTCATTGATATAAAGTTCTCCCTTTTCATTTTTGAGACTAACAATGTGATTTTTTCTTTCTTTTTCTAATTAAATTAACTAAAAGTTTATCTATTTTTTCATTTTTTTTTTTATAAACCAACTTAGTTTTGTTTACTTATTCAAGTTTTCTTACTTTCAGTTTTATTTTCAGAATTACAAATTTGGTATTTAATTGGAGGGTTTAATTTTTTTTTTAGTTTTAGTTGCATGCCCAATTCATTGATCTTCTTTCTCTATTTTATGCAAGTAAACACAAATTTTAGTATGTTGGCTCATTGTTGTCCTTTTCTTGGATGAAATTATTGATCGTGTATGTGATTTGTTGTTTTACCCACTCATTCTTTAGGATTAGATTATTTAATTTCCAATTAATTTTTGGTGTATTTTCCCCTGGCTTTTTATTGCATGTAATTTTTATTGCATGATTTGAGAAAAATACATTTACTATTTCTGTCTTGCATTTCATTTTGAGGTTTTTATGCCCTAATAAATGGTCAATTTTTGTATAGGTTCCATGTACTGCCAAGAAAAGAGTATATTTCTTTCTGAATCCATTCAATTTTCTCCAAAGTTCTATCATCCCTAATTTTTCTAGGATTATATTTACCTCCTTAACATCTTATTTTATGGTTCGATTTATCTAGTTCTAAGAGAGCAAGGTTGAGATCCCCACTAGTATAGTTTTGCTATTTCTTCTTGCAGCTCTCTTAATTTTGCCTCTAGGAATTTAGGGTTAAGGTTATATGTGTTTATTATTGATATTACTTCATTATCTATGGTACCTTCACGTAGGATGTAGTTTCCTTGCTTATCTCTTTTAATTAGCTCTATTTTAAATATTCTCTGGGCAGTGAGCCATTTCACATTATTCTTTGGGGTAGGAGCATTTATTACTTGAGTGTCCTCCTCTAAAGATGAACCTTGGACTTCTCTATTCCCATAGTAAGTTTCTATGGAGGGGTTGATTCTTCTTTGGCAGTTATTTTTTTTTTTTAAATAAGTATTAGTGTAAGCACCTCTAATTGTAGGGATAGGGAGATGCTTCCTCAAACTTCTCTTCAGTTCTCCCCTCTGATCAGAAACTCTAAACCAAGAGGATCCCCCTCCTGCAAGTACCCATAGCCTACAGTGTACTTGATCCATTGCTTCTGTACTCACCCTTCTCAGCCTCTATCTCTGTAGCACAGCTGGGCCTGGTACTTCCAATCTTCCTACACTCAGACCCTGAATTCATAAACAGTTTGGGAAATGAAAGTCTCTGTGGTTCCAGCAGAGACTCCAGTCACATTCAGCTAGCCTCTGGTACTTTTTTGTTACTTGAGATATAGTATGGGAAGATTCTGAGAATATGGCAGAGATAGATCAGAATATTCCAGGCTCTCCAGATTTCCCCCACAAACAAAACAAAATTGCACTTCCAGGTCAACATACTGGTAAAAAATAAATAAGACTGTGACAGAAAAGAGATCTTCCTGGAACAACCTGAGAAGACCTTAAGAAAGATCACAGGACAATTTAACAGTGTGAAATACAGACACCTCCTGGCTAATAAGCAGGAATTTGTACCTCTTGAACAGCTTGGGAAGTTGAATTCTGAGTCCCAGAAGATTGAGGAAATCTCAGCTAATAAAGAATGCCAGACTCAGCTCTGCATGAGAAGGAACCAGCACATACTCAGTGAGAGAAGTAGTGACCCAGGGAAGCTTGTAAGAGGTTAGAATTTTTGGTCTGTGTTCCAGGTCAGTTTGGAGAGCCAATGTGAAGCCAGAAGCAAGATCCCACCCACCCTAGGACTACAGGTAGTTACACTAAGAACTTATTTTGTTTTATTTTTAATGAAGAGGAAAAGAAGAATGCAATAACAGAAAGTTACTATGGAAATAAGGAAGACCAGTGTTCATCTTCAGTGGAGGATATTGACATAAAAAACCTCTTCTACCTCAAAGAATAAAGTTAAATGGTTAACTTTGTAAAAAAGAATTCATAGAATTCAAAAAAGATTTTAAAATTCAAATGAGAGAGATTGAGGAAACACACACACACACACAGATCATCCTAGAAAAACAAGAAGATTATAAAAAGAAAATCAATCAATTAAAAAAAGGAGATGCAGAGCCTTAGAGGAGAAAATAATTCTTTGAAAATTAGAATTGTGCAAAGAGAAACCACAGAAGCTTTGAGATGAAAAAATAACAAAATAGAATAAAAAGCATAAAAAATAGAACAGAATGTGAAACATCTTATAAGAAAAACAACAGATTTGAAGAACACATCAAGAAGAGAAATTATAAGATAGTTGGACTATCTAAAAGCTGTGACAAAAAATATAATCTTGAAATAATAATGAAAAAAATAATCCAATAAAATTGTTTTGGAGTGATAAAACATGAGAGGAAAGTAGAAATAGAAAAAATCCACCAACCACCACCTCAAAGAGCTCCTTTGTGGAAAATATACAGGAATATTATTACTAAATTTTGAACCTCCAGATCAAAGAGAAAATTTTGCAAGAAACAAGAAAAAAACAATTCAACTATGTTGGAGCTTCAATAAGAATTGTACAAGATCAGTTACAACCCAGATTACTTCAGGTCCTGAAACAATATATATCAACAATCAAGATAACTAGGTCAAAAATATTACATCCAGCAAAATTAAACAATACTCAACAACAACAACAAAATGGATAATCAATGAACTCACAGATTTTAAAGACTTTGTCTCAATCAAACCTGAACTCAACAGAAGATTTGACATACAAGAGCCAACATCAAAGACTAATTTCAAGGGACTCATTAAGGACAAAATGTTTGTTTTATATATCAAAAGATAAACCATATATTTAAGATTGACATTAGTAACTGGGTAGTCCGAAAGAAAAATTGGGGCTGAGCTGTGTATGATCTGATTCTTTAAAAAACCTGTCTAGGAAAAGGTAAAAAATAGTAATTACGCTATACAAATGAGGTGTAAAGGAAGAAATGACAAAGGAAGAAAGATTAGATGGGGGAGGAGTAGTTTTAAAAACCTACTCACATCAGGAATGGGTTAATTAGGGAACAATACATATACATGCATGCATATGTATATATATATATATTATATATATATATACACACACATACACACACACACACAGACACACACATGTATGTACACACATACACAGCAAGAAGCATATAGTACCTGGAGAGCAATCTGGGACTATGCTCAAAAAGTTATCAAACTGTGCATACCCTTTGACCCAGAAGTGTTTCTCCTGGGCTTATAGCCCAAAGAGATCTTAAAGGAAGGAAAGGGACCCACATGTGCAAGAATGTTTGTGGCAGCCCTTTTTGTTGTGACTAGAAACTGGAAACTGAATGGATGCCCATGAATTGGAGAGTGGCTGAATAAGTTATGGTATATGAATGTCATGAAATATTATTGTTCTGACGATCAGCAGGACGATTTCAGAGAGGCCTGGAGGGACTTGCATGAACTGATGCTGAGTGAAATGAGCAGAACCAGGAGATCATTATACACAGCAACAAGACTATACAATGATCAATTCTGATGGACATGGTTCTCTTCAACAATGAGGTTATTCAAGCCAATTCCTATTGTTCAGCAATGAAGACAGTCATATACATCTAGAGAGAGGCCTGAGGGAACTGAGTGTGGACCACAACACAGCATTTTAACGCTTTCTGTGAATATTTCCTTGCATTTTGTTATCCTTCTTAGGTTGTTTTTTTTTTCTCTCTTTCTAGATCTGATGTTTCTTGTACAGTAAGATAACTGCACAGATATGGATACATATATTGGATTTGTCATATAATTTAACATATTTAGCATGTATTAGATTATCTGTCATCTAGGGGTGGGGGGTGGGGAGTGGCGGGAAGGAGGGGAAAAGCCTGGAACAAAAAAAAAAGTTATGCAAAGGTTAATATAGAAAAATCACTCATATGTTCTGTAAATAAAAGCTTTTATAAAAAAAAATAGAAGCGTATAAAACCTTCCAAAATTAATAAAGAAATAAGGGGGAGGGGCAGCTAGGTGGCGCAGTGGATAGAGCACCAGCCCTGAAGTCAGGGGGACCTGAGTTCAAATGTGGTCTCAGATACATAACACTTTCTAACCCCAATTGCCCCAGCCCCCCCCCAAAAAAAATTACAAAAATAAGGGGGAAAGAAATAGGATAAGATGAGGTATAGAACTTTATGTAGATTGATGGGAGTGGCACAAGGTGTGTACATTAATGGGAAAGGGATAAAGAGAGAAGGAAAGAGTGGCAAAGGATATGCTAAGATGCAGAAGAGTATTTAGATGGAATGGGATAAAGTGTGTAGATTAATGGTAATTGGATAAAGAGAGAGGGAAAAGCTAGGGGAAAAAGATAAAAGTAGGATTCATGGTCACGGGGAGATTAAGTAGCATAATAGCAAGGCAGGTTAAGATGTAGAAGAGTTAGCAGGGATAGAAATATACAAACACAATAACAAGGATCAGGAGAAGAACTTATTAGGAAAAAAAGTGAGGGTAATAATCATTATTCTCAAAGTCAAACTTAAAAAATTCAATCAAAAGAGAAATCTACATTATGTCAACCATAATATTATCTTAGATGTACTTCTATATATGTGTATATGTGTGTGTATACGTATGTTTTTATTTTTTTCTTTTTTTTATTAAAGCTTTTTATTTGCAAAACATATGTATTGACCCTTTCAAAGCTTTCCGTTACAAAATTTTCCTCCTTAGTCCCTTTTCCTCCCCTAGATGGTAGGAAGTCCACTTATGTGGTTTTTATATGTATATATATAGACATATGTATGTATGCACATACATATGCATATATAAATGTATCTGTGCTTTAGTGTAGTCTGTTTAGGGAAGGTAGAGAAGAGGAAGGGGGGGTGTGGAAAGAATAAAGTAAAAAATGCATGGTGCCAGCAAGTGTTTCCAAGTTTATATATGGTGGAGGTTATAGGATAAATTCAGGGAAGACTAGTACCTCTAGTATAAGGTATAATATAGTATAGTATACTATATAAATACTATAAAATATAGGATAGTATAAAGTTTAAGCTCTTTTCAATGCTGTTTTTCACTTTTGTTCACCTGATCCATTTAACTCTCACCTATGGCTCCAAGAAGCTGTAGCATACACAGCAGCCACACCCTAGTATACTGTTTTGGCAGATAGGCTAAATTAGGCTGAGGGTAACCCAAGGGTATCCAGTCTGTCAGTGAGCTAGGGGGGTGTCTACCCCAAGTATGCAAAGACTTCCCCTATTGGAAGGGGTGGATGAGAACAAATTGTTCCTACAGCCAGGAAGGTACCTGAAGTGGGTACTGTGGAAGGCTTAGAGCTTAGTTAGATACTGAAGCTGCCAAAGTCATCCATTGCATTCCAAATCATCACCAGTTGTCTTGACTTTGTCTTGCCACTGGTCATTGATGCCTCTGGAAAACAGAGTGAAGCCAACTTCATGAAGCTCTGCTTCACTTAAATTCAACATATAATTGAATCAAAAGAAATGATCTTTACCATTTTACCATTTCTATCTATCTCAAAGTCCTGTGGCAATGGTCATGATGAAGCAGCAGGTACAGATAGTGGAATAGGTACAGATACACCACTTGAACAGAGGTGGCCTAGGCCATAGGCCATCTTCTCAGCAGCCCTCTGGGTATCTGAGCAATCTTTTAAGGATTGCACTGCTCACTTTCTGATGTGAGGAAGAAACTAAAAATGTGCCCTAAAACCAGCTCTTGTTGCAAGAAAACTCAGCAGGTATCACATCTGAATAGTAGCTTTGCATGAAACAAGTCTGGCAAATGAAGACTAAATGAAGTTGGAGCTGGATACACATTTTTCTAAAGTGGACACAGTGAAGGGGAGCATTATAAAGCTGGTGTAAGTTTTGCAATCAAACCTAATCTAATCAACAAACTTGTATGCCTATCAAAAGGAGTGAGCAAGTTAATGTCAATTGTCACTCGCAAGAATATACCATGCCACCATCATCAATGCCTGTGCTTCTACCATGCCAAATCCTGATGAAGACAGAAAAAAATTATGAAGACCTGGAAACCCTTATCATCAATGTGCCAAAAGAGGACAAACTTATAATTATGGGTGACTTGAATACCACAGTAAGCTCAAATTACCAGACATGCCAGGGAATCCTTGAGAGAAATGGAGCTGGAAATAGTAGTAGCAGTGGTCACTTACTTTTGAATGCCATTAGTAAGCAAAGCACATGGTGCTGATTCAATTCCAGCTGAGATTTATAAGTTGCCGGGGTAGGTGTCCATATCTATTGCTCATACAAAAACTGATTGAAATTTTTTGGGTTATATGATAAAGAGGAGGCTATCCCCAAGGAGTTCAAGTTCACCTCCATTATTCATCTCCATAAAGGTAAAGATTTTTCTGTGATAGTCACAATGGGGACTCCCTCGCTCTCTCAATATTCTTGCCAGAGTCCTCCTTATAGGTTGACCCTTTACCTGGAAAATGGTCATCTATCTGATAGCCAATGTGGTTTCAGAAGGGGCTGAGGAACAGTTGATATGGTGTTTACTGCTTGACAATTCCAGGAGAAATGCTAGGAGCACAACACAGGTCCCTTTTGTTCTGATTTTTCTTTCCAAATATGAGTGACATGGAAATATGTTAAAAATGACTACATATAAAACCAATGTCAAATTGCTTACTGTCTTGGGGAGGGAGGAGATAAGGAAAATGAGAAAAAAAAATTGGAACTCAAAATCTTATAAAAATGAATGTTGAAAACTATGTCCGCATGTAAACGGAAAAATAAAATATTAATAAAATGGCTCATGTTATCTTCATACTTATGCTACTATGCTGTAACTAGTCATAACATTTTCTCAGCCATTGAAGTCCTGTTCTCTGCTCTTTATTCTCTAAAGTATTATAGAAGGCGACACATTTTGCTTAGGGTCTTTGGCTAAAACTGAGGCAATCCACTGACCCCTTTATTAGGTTTTTGTCCTGTTAATAAACTTATCTTGCTACAAGAATATGGGCCTCAACCAATCTTTGAATTTCATTTGTGACAAATCCATTGTTTTCACATTCTGGCCCTTTTCTATATTTTTAGTCTTCTATTTTACTTTCCTCCATGAACTCTTATGATTCAGCCACTGCTACACTGATTTACTTGCCATTCTTGGCACACAAAGATCAATCTCCTGATTTCATACTTTTGCAGTGGCTGATTGCCATTGCTGACATGCTGTCCTCTCCCAATACCCCTTATTCTTTCTTTTCTCATGAGATTATTTTCGCATATATTACTCTGCAAATATTTACATATTGTCTCTTTCATTAGAACATGACCTTGTAGAATACAGATATAGTGTTTTTGCCTTTCTTTATATCACTGTGGTTGGTATATAGTATAAGCTTAATTAAAATTAATGATTTTGTACGTTATTGATTTTATCAGAAAGATTTCTTTCTTTTCACAATGCCTCCAACTTTGATTATTCTCATCTTTAAATCTTTGCTAATTTGCTGTTTTTGAGGTGAAACCTTGAATTCTTTTGTTTTACCTATCAGTGACTAAAGAATCTTTCATAGTTTTTAGTAATACATATTTTTTCTTAGAAATCTTTATTATCCTTTAACTACTCATTTGTTGGGGAATGTCCCTTGTTCTCAATTCCCTCTGTAACTTGGATCTTAAGACACTTATTGGAGATAAATAATGCAAAGATTTTTCCCCCCAATCAATTGCTTCTTTGTGCTAGATGGCATAGTGAATATAGTACTGGATCTGGCTCCAGGCCCACCCTGAAGTCAAATCCAGCCTCAGACATTTAACTAGCTAGGTGATCCTCTACAAATCATTTAACCTTTGCTTCAGTTTCCTCAGCCACAAAAAAAGGGGATGACATCACCTATCTCACAGGGCTGTTGTGAGAATCAAATAAGATTTTGTTGACACTTGGCATAGTGCCTGGCATTTATGAAGGGTTTAATAATTGCTTGCATTACCTTCTTTTTCTTAGTTGCTTTGATTTTTGTTGGTCAAAATGTTTTTCAAACTCATATATCAAAATTATCTTCTCTGTGATTCCCACTGTCTGTTACTTAGATAAGAATTGTCCCTCAGAAGTGATGTTATCTGATATAGTTCTCTTTCAGATGGTGTGTGTGTGTGTGTGTGTGTGTGTGTGTGTGTGTATGTGTGTGAGACCTTTAATATTCACATCATCTTGAGTTTATTGTGGTAAAATGCTTTTCCAAGCCTAATTGTTGCCAAACTACTTTTTGATTTATTTTAATGGATAATTGAATATCCAGTTGATGAGCTCATTTATTTCTCATTCTTTATTTAATTAATCTATTTTACAGATCAACTTTTCCATTTTTTAACCAAAATCAAACACTTCTGGTGAAATAGTTCTTGCTTCATTCCTAATTTTTTCCATTATTTCCCCTGAGATTTTACAACTTTTGTTCTGTCAAGTGATTTTTATTATTTTGTCATGCTCTATAAAATATCCCTTTAGTAGCTAAATTCATTTTAACACTAATATTTTAAATTGTTATTTTTACTATGTTGGTACAGCCCAGATATTAGCACTGAATGTCTATTTAAATTACTTTATTTTTTGGTAGTGTTCTCCAGATATTTGAAAGTCTGTTATATGAAAAAAAAAAAAAAGATTAGACATTCTGTTCTTAATTCCTAAGAAGAATTAAATGGTAATTACAGAAAAATACATTTAAGTTTATATAAGAAAAATAGTTACTAATCATTAGAGCAAAGGTAAAATGTATTGCCTCTGGAAGTAAGGAGTTTCCTTTCACTAAAGGCTTTCAACCAAAAGCTGAAAGAACAATTTGGAGGCATGCTTTAGAAGGAATTCTTAGTCAAGTTTAAGTTGGAGTAAGAAACCAAACTATGCAAATTAAAGGTAAAAAAAAAAAAAAAGATAACTTCAAGGCAGGTCAAATTATTTATTGTTTTGATTCCCTTCCAACTCTATGAAATCGTGATTCTGTGAAATACATTCAGTTAAGTGATACAATCTGGAGGCAGAGGCAGAATAGTAGGAAAAATTTTGGCTCTAGAGATAGAGAACACAGGATTGAATCTTTCCTCTAATAGTTCAATTATTAAATAAATTAATAAATATTTTATACCTACTGTGGGTCATGTACTATGCTGAGCACTGGAAATACAAAAAAGAGGGAAAAATTAGTTTCTCCCCTTCAGGAGCATATATGACAACATGCAAACAAATATTTACAAACATTATTACAAAATGGGAAGTAACAGGGAGAAAATGCTGCAATTAAGGGAGGCTGGGAACAGCTTCCTGTGGAAATTAAAATTTATTTTTCTGTCTTTCTTTTTCTATTTTTCTTCTTAACTTGCATTTAAGTTTTAAATAAATAAAATACATTTTTATAAAGGAGGAGGAGAAAGAGCAGGAAAGGAGGAGGTTATTGTAGTAGTTGTTGAGACTTAAAGGAACCTAATGAGAAGGCAGATAGAGAAAATATCAAGATGGAGTGTCTTGTTCAGGAGGTCAGTGTCCCTGGATTAAAGGGAGACATGTTGGGGAGTAAATTGTAAGAAGAATGGAAAGACAGGCTAGGTTATAAAAAAATGCAAAACAAAGCATATTGTAATTGATTCTGGAGGCAATAGGAATCTCATTCAAGAGATGTTGCAAAGGTGAAATTAATATGCCTTTTGGATATGATGTTTGAGGTATTGAGGAACCCAGGATGTTCCCTAAGTTTTGAGCCCAAGGAACTGGGAGGATGACATTTGGCCTTTATAATAATAGGGAAGGTAGAAGAAGAGGTAGGGTTTGGGAGGAAATGAATTCCACTTTGAACATAGTGAATTTCTTTCTTTTTTTCCAATTTTATTATTTACTTATTTTAGAAATTTTGAGTTCTGAGTTCTCTCTCTCCCTACTGTACCTCAACTATACACTGAGGAGGCAAGAAATGTGATTTCAGTTATGCATGTGAAATTATGCAATATATGATTTCATATGAGCCATGTAGAAAAAAAAGGTTTAAAAATGTATGCTTCAATCAGTCTTCAGGTTCCATCAGTTCTCTTTCTGGAGGTGAACAGCATTTTTCATCATAAGTCCTCAATAAAAAAAAAAAAAAAAAAAAAGGACCATTTTGTATTGATCAGAAAAGCTAAGTCACTCACAGATCATCACAATATGGCTGGTTCTATTCACTTCACTTTGCATTAGTTCACATAAGTGTTCCCAGATTTATATGAAACTATCCTACTCATCATTTCTTATAATATCATAATCATATACTATAGTTTATTCAGTCATTCCTCAATTGTTGGGTACTCCTTCAATTTCCAATTCTCTACCATCACAAAAAGATCTACTATAAATTATTTTTGTACCTATAGCTCTTTTTTCCTTTTTCTTTCATCTCTTTGAAATACAAACCTAGTAGCAATATTTCTGGGTCACAGGGTGTGCATTGTTTTACAACCATTTTATTTCCAAAATTTCCAGTTAACAATAATACCAATAGTGCTTTAATAGACTTACTGAATTTAAAATATCTGTGAGATATCTATTTAAAGCTGTATGGAAGGTAGTTGAACAAGCAAAATGGAACATCAGCAGAGGGGTAGGGGCAGGATAAATAGATGTGAGAATCTTCAGTATAGAGATGGTAATTACATCTATGAGAGCTGACAAGATCATCAAGTACAATAATACAAAGGAAGTAGAGAAGATAACCTAGGACAAAACCTTGAAGGACACCTACATGAGCATGATCTGGAGAAGGATCCAGAAAAGGACATAGTGAAGTAGTCAGATAGTATGACAAGAACAAGGAAATAGTAGTGTCCCAAAAACCTAGAGAGAAGGGAGTATCAAGGAAAAATGATCAGTAATTGTAGATAGAGGCTACAGAGACATCACTGAAGAGAACTGAGCCACTGGATTTGGCAGCAAAGAGATTATTGGCAACTTTGGAGAGATTAGTTTCAGTAGAATGATGAGGTTAAAAACCAGATGGTAAGGGGTTAGGAAGAGAGTGACAGAAGAAAATGTGGAGGCACCCATGGAGACAGTCTTTTCAAGGAGTTTAGCTACAAAGGGTAGAAGAAATGTAAGATGATAGTGGAAAGATTAAGTGAGAATTGTTTTGCTGGATTTTTTTTTGTTTGTTTGAGTGTGTGTTTGTTTTTCAGGACAGGAGAGACAAGGACATGTTTGTAAGTAATAGGAAATGATCCAGTAGACAGAGATTGAAAATAAATGAAAGAGTGGGGATAGAATAGAGGGTAGGAAGATTTGAGATGGCATGAAATCACTTGAACAAGTAAAGGAGTTAGCCCTGGTAAGCAGTTAGATTACTTTATGTGAGACAGAAGGCATATCTGAGACAGAAAATGAAGACGAGGTAAGAAGAGAAATGGATACTTACTACCTATGTAACCTTCATTAAGTCACTTAATTTTTCTTGGAGAAAATTAACCTTGAGGCATGAGAGGGAATCCAGCTTCCAGAACAGTCCTCTGAAAATAGTTCTTCTGAGAAGTTCCAGGATTGGATGCCTTCACTTGGGTTCCATCTGGAGTCACTAACTGTCCTGATAAAAATCTACAATAAGGAGAAACTGAGGTACAAGGTCTCCAAGCATGATCGATTAGAACAAGGTTAGCAGTTGCAAATAACTTGACATCCTGAACCCCTTAATGGCCAGGAATGCATTAGGGCATTATTTATTCAGTTGGCAAAGATAGTTTAGGCTTACATTTAGCCTGATTTACAGGAGAGTTTTTCCAGACTCATGACAACAGAGTTAATATTTTCTGGAAAGTCCAGTGTTAAGCAAACCCTTGACTTATGACTAGGTAAAACATCTCGTGATTCCAGAAATTCATCACCTACCCCACCATCCTAAATCTGGGGCAAGAATCCAAGCTGAACCCCAGAAAAATAGAGGAGGTACTGTTACAAAGATGTTAAACCATCTTATGGACTCTAATGTTAAGTAGTCAAACTATCTTCCAAATTACAGATTCCAGTGATTAGCTACAATCTTCAATCATCAATAAACAATAAAGCAATTTCATAGATCTTACTGTGTCAACTCTCCTTCTCCCTACTCAATAAACTTCATCTTCAGAATTAAATGTAAAATTCTTAGTATTCAAAGCCTCTCCCAAACTCCCTGTTCCCCTTTCCAAATCTTCCTGTACTTTACACTTCCCTCACTTGCCATCCCAATTAATCTGTGATCCAGTGATACTAGCCTCTCAAAAGAAACTCATCTCTTGACTTAAAGCACTTCCACTGGTTTTCCTTCATGCAGGGATTGTTCTCCTTTATCTCCATTTCCTGCTTCCTTCAAGTTCCAGTTAAAACCCCATAGTTTAATAAAAAATATTATTGGCATTTTTATTATATATTAGTAACATTAATTAAATATTTGAATTAATTAGAATATTAATCAGGAAGCCTTTCTCAATCCCCCTTAATTTAGGGTCTTTTTTTTCTTGGTTATTTCTAATTTTATCCTTCATAGAACTTGTTTGTACTTGGTTTGTATGTGGTCTCTCTCATTAGCCTGTGAACTCATTTTTAAGTAGGGACTATCTTTTGCTTTTTTCGATGTCCTGTAGTGCTTAAATGCCTAATACATAGTAGATATTTCATTCTTATTAACAGACTGTTAAGATGTTAATCATATTGAGACAAATACTGGTCTAAATCTGCAGATACCATATATTCCCTGCATAGTGTTAACAGACCACTTACTGAAACAAATTAATCTAGAACTGGAATTTAGGATTTCTTCAGATAGGCAATTAGTTTACTGGAGAATTTTGGAGTCAAGACGACCTCCAAAATTTACTGGCATTGTGATTCAGCTTCTTAACTTCTATAAGACTTTTCAACATATGTAAAATTGTATTTACATTTGTAGCATCTGGTTGTAAAATTGTATGAAATAAGGTTTTCATAACTCAAAAGTACAAAAAGGAATTATTCTGAGCAGAGGGATGAGGGTAGGGAGAGGTTGTCCACATATAGCAGAATTAGGTTCCAATGGGTGTAAATTATAGCTGAGCAGATTTTGGCTGAAAAGAGGCTAAAAATTATAGCAATGGGAAAATGGTGTGAGTTGCCTTACTGGGCACAGTTCCTCATCACTGGAAGTTTCCCGGCAAAGTTAGAATATCTGAATGGCTGAAAGAGCATTTAGGCAAGCATTTCAAGAGCCGACTAGAAAAATGACACGATAGCACAATATAGAAGGTATTCTTCATGCTGGTGTTTGCAATCCTTATTTAAAATACTGAGAAGTTAGGAGAAAATTAAAAAAAAAGTTTGGGGAAATTTGTAATGTTGCGTTTGTGGGCCATAAAAAGAAACAAAAACACTTTCCACTGGGGTTAGATTAGAATGCTTTTTTTGAGGATTTTTAAAAAGTCTTCCAGGATAAACTCAAAATAACCGTACCGTTAACATACACATCCAAAAATAAAAATATGTGATCTGCATGCAACATGTCTGTCCTTCACTTACCTAGTTTTACTAAATCTGGGAGACTGAAATGACTGAAATGAAGTCTGAACATTTCCCTAGGTTGGGCTGTACTGAAACTGCCGAAACACAAGATAAAACCAAGACATTGGCAATCAAAGGCCCCGCCTAACACGCTTCATTACGTGCCTCTTACGTCTTGGTGCCCAACAATCCCGGAAGTTCCGTCCCGTCTGCGATGGCGATGGTTGGAGAGCAGTGGGTGCTGGTTGAGATGGTTCAGGCATTGTATGAGGTGAGTCCCTCTTACCCCGCCACTCCAGGGGACGCTGCCAGATGGTGTAAGTGGATTTTCGTTCTAAAAGAGGAAGGTGCAAGGAACGTTTCTTCTGCCCTCTCAGCCTTTTTCTGGCACTTGAACTTACTTTGCATGCGGTCCAAGGCGGAAGGTTTTAGGGAATTGACAAGAAAACTAACCAATGAGCGAGGTCTGCAGAAAGTTGGAGATTTTTTTCAGCCAATTAGCAGTGTGGTTGAGGCGGAGGAGGTAAGGGGAGTGTGTGGATCTTAAAGGAATTGGACTAGGGAGAACCTATTCAAACCGACGAACATTATTATTTTTATTAACTGCTTGTCTTGTGCCAAAGTACTGTACATTGGGAATTCGAAGGCAAAAAAAAAAATCTTGCTTACGGAAGAGATGAAGGAGATTAAATCTAGGAAAAGCGAATTTGAAAGTGTAAGCCAGAGAGAACCAGCCTTCTCATCTATGGGTGGCCAGATTGCAACAAGAGCAGGCTAGAGACAAGAGAGGCTGGAAACAAATTTAATTTCAGAGTGAAGGAAACAGCTTGCAAGCAAATATACATGTGCAGGAACCCCATCTTTAGTCAGAGGGAGCCGCTTTAGTGTGAGCAGATCTTAATACTGTGCAGTGAGCTTTATCCCTGACAATGAGGAGTAATAGCAAAAAGGAGACAAGTTTGATTCATAGCAGGACTTGGTGACTGGAACTTGGGTAATTATCCCAGCTTGAGTGCTTGTTGCAGCACTCCTGGTGCTGGTCAAAGCATTACAATAACTGATTTTGCCGGAGGGTGAGTACAAAGGTCACACCCTGCTTTCTGGGCCTTACTTCTGGAAAATTGGGTTATTTCCTAATATCTTGACAGAAGATATTCGAGGAAAGTGATTTTGCTTTTTCAGGGGCCGTAGCCAGTGATAAAAAGGAAAGGTTGGCAGTATGTGGGAAAGGTAGGATAACTAGAAAATGGGTTTGAGAGTTAAAAGATCTTTAAAAATGGAGCTAGCTACATGTTGAAAGTGGAATACATGGGAAAGAAATAATGGCATGAATGAGTGTTTTGAAAACATAAAAAAAGAAAAAATGGGATTTTGGAAAAAGGAATGTGAGGTTTTATTTTCTAGAAAGTGAAAAAATAAGTTTTTGTGGGTTTTGTTTTTGGTTTTTTTTTAACAAGAGAAATCTGGAAGAGGACTGGAAACTAGATAACTGATTTCAAGACTACTTTAGTTTTATGGATTTTTGTTTTGGATGTGAAAGAAAATTCTTCTTCCTTATTGGGAAGAATAGGTATCATTTCATCTAATCTATTACAAAAAAGCCAGTAATCTCACTTACTTTAGTGGTGGCAGATTTTCATTTAATAAATAATTATATAGATTAGATATGTATATATCAATAATAAAAATTGAACTACAATTTGGGGGAAATAAGTTTCTTCGTTATATGCTCCGGTTATTTTTATTAAATGTTTGGTTTGACAGTATATCTCCTTATACTTCCATATATATATATATACTTAAATAGTAGTCATTGTATGTATGTTATACTTTCATACTTTGAAAGTTCTTGTTGTGGATATAGATCATACTTCACATATTTTCATGAAGTATGATTAAGGTCTTTGCACATCACAAAAAATAATTTTGGAGACTTAAGACATTGGTTTTCTTTTTTGCCTTTTCAACTTCCCTGAATGGCTTTAAAACTCTCCCTTGAGGACAATCTTTTCATCAAAGATGTTCTATATTTATACTTTGCTCTGAAAAATTGTAGGCCAGGGGCAGCTCAGCCCTGAAGTCAGGAGGACCTGAGTTCAACTGTGGTCTCAAACACTTAACACTTCCTAGCTATGTGATCCTGGGCAAGTCACTTAACCCCAATTGCCTCAGGGAAAAAAAAAAAATTGTAGGCCAGAGTGGGAGAGAGAGCATTATGATTAATTCGGGGGAACAGAATTGAGAAATACAGAAAGTAAATTAAAATTTCAAATGGAAATAATAAGGAAAAGGGTTACAGAATTAGTGAAATGTCTCAAATCATTTTTATGCCTCTCTTTGAAGGTCTTAGAGTTGATAAGTATTGAATCTCAGAATGTAAAACATTTAGTTTAGATATGAAAGGAACACCTGTGCATTTAGAGTTAGGGTTATCTTGTTCAACTTCATTATTTTACGATTTTATTTATAAATAATAAAATTAAGGAGACACATTGATAAAAAAAAATCATACCAGTAATAAGCTTCATTTTATTTTAGAGATTTATATAGTTACAGTTTTGTTGTTTGGATTTACAGGCTCCTGCCTATCACCTTATTTTGGAAGGAATTCTAATTCTCTGGATAATCAGACTTCTTTTCTCCAAAACATACAAATTACAGGAACGATCTGATCTCACCGCGAAGGTAAGAGATTAAAAATATTTTTCAAATGTTTAATCTGTATTGGGTTATTTGCTTATCTAGGGGAGGAGGGGAAAGAGGGAGAAAAATTTGGAATACAAGGATTTGCAAGGGTGAATGTTGAATAAAAAGCTATTGTCATAAAAATACTTTTCCATTTTTCTTGAATATCTTAAATCATCATTTAATGTAGAGAAGAATGTAATGGATAAGATATAATATACAAGGCATTTTGAATAATCAACCTTTCCAACCTCAATAACATTATCTCATTTCATGTACTCTGTGGTTTAGCAGACTTAAATTTCTTACTGTCACACCCAGTACTGCACGTCTGATTTTTATACCTTTGCCCCATCTTCTATGACTGGATTTTGTCCTTCTTTATCACTATATTTTAGATTCTCTAGTTTTTTCAAGGCTCAGCTCAAGTGCCATCCTGCACATGAAGCTGTTACTGACCACCCTCTATTCCCCACTTACATATACTTTCCCTTACATACAATTGCTGCTACCTTCCTCTTCATTTTCTATCTATTCTTTAAATCCCCTTGCCTGGCATGGTGTTTGGCACATAGATGTTTAGTAAATTTTTGATTTAGAAAAATATTGTTGGAAAATATTGGTATAAAAACAGGGTGGTGGAGTTTTTTGTTTTTAAGTAGAAATTTAAGGGCATTGTGTACATTTTGCCAAAGGCCTCCTTTTTTCCCCTCATTCATTTGTGGGCCCTGGTAATTTTATATTTGCAATATTTGTCTAATATATGCATATATAGTACATATATATGTATATGCGTATATAGTACATGTGTATATATATATATATATATATATATATACACATATAATATAGCCCCTCTAGGACTTGCTTTATAAAATCCTTTCTACTTCATATAATTTTCTTGACCTTCACTTACTTGGTTTTTGGTTTCTTTGGGTTTTTTACAAATCTCTCCATGTATTCACAATATTGCTTTCTCTTGATTCTTGTTCTGCTTGTGTGGCTGTTGATTCTAAGTGTCTTTGGCTACGTTATTTTCAATGTTTCTAATAGTGAAATTATCCTTGAAGTTGTAATCTTTTTTTTTTCCCCCCTGCTTGCTGTCTTAATGTACTGTGAAGGTAGAAAACTGATTTACTGTTACATAAATTAGTTATATACCATTAATTATTGTGATAGAAACACACATACAATTTATACTTCTCAGTGCTAGCAATCAAACTTTATTGAGTGCATTCTAATGAATTCAATACAAATATTAATCCTACTAGGAACAAACATCAATCTGATTTCCCAGGGCTTCCAGTAAGCATGTCTTATATCATTATTCAACACAATTTCCCCTCTGCCCAGTGAGAGGCCATGTGTCTTCCTTTGAGATATTTGCTGGCAAGTTGGCAGATCAGCACTGCCCTCAAAGAAAATGGGAAGAATGAGGGAGGAAGAGACGTTTGAGTCTCAAGAGAACATATGATTCTTGACCCAGAGCAAGACTAAAAAGTTTTGCAATTTTAACTATGACCATTATGGTTCTATCCAAGTTTTGATTAGTACTCAGTTATCTGTTTTGTTTATGTTAACTTGATTGATACTTGATAAGGTAGAGTTTACCAATTTTTTCCATTTTTGGTTTCTTTTATCTTGGGATCTCTCTTATTTTTCAGTTGTTTATGAACATGCATGTTTTTTTTTTTTTTTCCCCAAGCTATACAGCCTATATGGTTATCTTACTATTGATAAATAAACATCAAAATATTGTTACAAAATGGTAGCATACTACAAAATGGAGTCAGTTATGTTAAGACAAGTAGCTTTATTTTCCTACACTCCAGGTTTTCTCTTAGTAACTCTTTCTGGTTGATTCAGTTATCTCTGATCCATCTGGAAATCATCTCTTAAGTACCAGGGTGGAATCATTTTAAATTTACTACATAGTTTTCATTTTCAGCAGGATTTCCCATAAATATTGCCTATTGGATTCATTATCCTCTCATTATCCCCCACTCCTTAACCGAATCAACTTTTCTTCATTACTTTCCTTTTTCTTTTGAGGGCACCGTCATCCTTTCATTCACTCCCATTTTAAAATGTTGGAATCTTCCTCAGTTCTTCATTCTCTTTCACCCCATATATCCCATCAATTACAAAGGCTTGTGGATTCTATACCTCTAATATTTTTCACCTCTACTTCCATTTTATCTTTATTTATATAACCATCTTTCCTGCTGACCTTCCAGGTTTTTTGTGCTAGAAAATTGTTTCACTCCTTCCTTTTGCTGGTTTTTCCATTCCAGAATTCATTTTGTGGTGCTTTTTTATAGTTGTTTGGAGGTGAATATGGGATAGTTTAGGTGATTTCCTCCTTACTCCTACATCTTTGATGCCAAAAATGTTGGTATATCATCTTCTTATCTACTTTATGTCCCAGCATCTTAAACTGTGGTTCAAGATCTCATATAGGGTGTTATAAATTGAATAATTTGGAGATCACATAATTATTATTTATTATCAGCAAATGCTTGATTTATCTACTTATTTATATACCTAAATACCCAGAGTCACATAAAAATTTCTTGGTCAAAAAGGGACTAGGAACATAAAAGGTTTAAGGAGCTTTCCTTTATGTGAGGTGGCATATTTGATTTCATTGACTTGGTCAATAACCACCCACTATATCTGTCTTGTCTTCTATCAGAATAGTAACTGTTTTTGTTTTAGCCAGAAATTCTGGGAGTCTTCCTCTTTCAGATTGTGGCTTTTTTTTTTTTTTTTTTAAACTAGATTAAAAAGGCCTTTCTTTGTCTCATTTCTTTCTTAACTGGCCTTAATCACTGAATGGGCATTGATTGCCTCAATCAAAATGAGACTTGTTAGAGATCTTAGTTTAAAAAGATCAAGGTCTTCCACTACATTCAGGGCCATGTTTGTTTATAGTGATCTATATCCGGCTACTGGGTCCAGATGGCTCCAGAGGAGAAAATAAGGCTAATGAGTTGGCACATTTCTCTCTTACTTAAATTCAGTTCACTTGCATGTCATGGTATCATCTCCTTGATGTTATGTTCCTTTTCGGGAATGAAGGATAAATGACAATGAACCTATTTCACTTTTCCTTCATGATTTAGCTGGACTCTATTGTTATTTCTTCTTTTTATTCTTCTTGTTATTTCTTCTATTAGAAAGAAAGCTTCTTATGGGCAAAGATTATTTCAATATTGTCATTTTATCAGCTACCTGACATAGAACTTGGCAAGAAGTATTTAATAAATGCTTTATTGATTGATGAAATCACAATTAAAATTTTCTATTTTATCTCTTGATTGCCTCTTATTGTTTCATTCAAAATTTTCCTTTTTGTGTAAGCATACTTAAGAAGTATTAATTAAAGTACATGCATGAACTGATGCTGAGTGAAATCAGCAGAACCAGGAGAACATTATACACAGCAACAAAACTATATGATGATCAATTCTGATGGACATGGTTCTCTTCAACAGTGATGTGACTCAAACTAGTTCCTATTGTTCAGAGATGAAGATAGTCATATACATCCAGAGAGAGGCCTGAGGGAACTGAGTGTGAATCACAACACAGCATTTTAATGCTTTCTGTGAATATTTCCAAGCATTTTGTTTTCCTTCTTAGGTTTTTTTTTTCCTCTCTTTCTAGATCTGATGTTTCTTGTGCAGTAAGATAACTGTATAGACATGTATACATATATTGGATTTGTCATATAATTTAACATATCTAGCATTTAGCATGTATTAGATTACCTGTCATCTAGGGGTGGGGAGTGGAGGGAAAGAGGGGAAAAGCTTGGAACAACAAAAAAAAAAAGTTTTGCAAAGGTCATTGTAGAAAAACCACTCATGTTTTGTAAATAAAAAGTATTTCTTAATAAATAAATAATAAAATACTTTAATAATAAGAAAAATAATAAAATAAAATAATAAATAATAATAAAATAATAATTTAAAAAAGTATTAAAGTACAGATAGCTGGGTGGCACAGCGGATACAACTGAGGAAGCTCTGAAAAACTTCAGTTCAAATCCTACTTCAGATATTTACTAGCTTTGTGATCCTGAACAAGTCACTTAAGTGCTGTGTTCCTCAGTTCCTCATCTGTAAAATGGGAATAATAATAGCACCTGTCTTCAGGGTTGTGAGGATCAAATGAGATAATGAATTGTTTAGTACTTAGCAGTGCCCAGCACACGAGTTGTTTGCTGTTATTAATAGTGAGTAGTTTCATCCAGTTTTGGGGGTTGAGTCTAGGAGGTTGTGGGTATACAAAGTATCCTGGGATTTAGAGTTAGAGGTTAGAATTAGAAGTTATATAATTACTCCCTTAAAACTGAGACTTGCAATTCCACTAAACTTGTGATAGACAGCCATCTGCATCTAAAAAGAGGACTGTGGAGACTGAATGTGGATCGCAAGGTAGTATTTTCACCTTTTTGTTTGCTTGCTTGCTTTTTTTTTCCTCATTTTTTTTTTCCTTTTTAATCTGACTTTTTTGTGCAGCAGTGGAAATATGTTCAGAAGAATTTCATATATTTATCCTATTTAGATTCCTTGCTGTCTAGGATAGGGGGGTGCAGGGAAGGGAGGGAGAAAAATTTGGAACATAAGGGTTTGCAAGGGTGAGTGTTGAAAACTTTGTGTTTTTTGAAAATAAAAAGTTATTATGTTAAAAAAAAACCATTATATTAAAAAAAAAAACCTAAGATTTTCGTTGCCAATGCAAAACTTTTCCTCTATCCTGTATGTCATAATCTAGTCAAAACATAGGTTTTTGGTACACTTGAAAAGTTTTTTGATTTTACATTTAAATGCTGCTCAAATCATACCATTCATTTTCCCTATTTAAAAATTTAGGTAAAACCCAGTTTTAGAGTTAACATATACTCTGCTTATTTCTCAGGTTGGTCAGAAACAAAAGACTAGGGGTAGTACATGTATGAAATCATGGTGCTGAAAATGACCTTAGATTTTAATTCCAACTCTCTTGTTTCATACACCAGAAACTGAAGGAAGTGATTTGCTGAGGTTATATAGTTGGAAAAATTAATAGATTTAGGCTTCTAATCAAGATCTTCTGACTCTTTCTACTAAACCACGTAGGCATATCTCGCGCCCATGCTTGTAGCGCCATATTAGTAATATAAGACTATTGGAAATAACACTGTAAGTCTATAGGTAGAATGATAGGGAGAAAAATGGGCTTATTTGATGTTTTTTAATTTTAGTGCTATTTTCCCTAATTACATATCAAAACAATTTTTAGCATTCTTTTTTTTTTTTTTTACAAGATTTTGAGTTAACTATTTTTCTCCTTCCCACTTCCTAAAATAGTAGGCAATTTGATAAAGGTTAAACATATGCTATCATGTTGAACATATTTCCATATTAGTCACAGTTGTGAAAGAATGAACAAATCAGAAGGCGGGAAAAATCATGAAAAAGTATGAAGTAAGTAGAAAAAGTATGCTTCGATCTGCATTCCAAATTCATCAGTTCTTTATCAGATGCGGATAGCATTTTCCTTCCTGAGTTCTTTGTATTTTTCTTGAATTTGTATTGCTGAGAAGAACTGAGTCATTCATAGTTGATCTTTACTCATTGTAGCCCACAGTGTTTGGTTCTGTTCATTTCACTTAGCATTGGTTTGTACAAGTTTTTCTGAAATTTTTCTGTTAATCATTTCTTATTATACAATAGCATTCCATTCCATTCATATATCAGTTTGTTCAGCCATTCCACAGTTGATAAGCATACCCTCATTTTCCAATGTTTTGCCACTACAGAAAGGGCTGCCATAAGTAATTGTGCATAAGTATGTCTTTTTATCTTTTTTATGATATGTTTGGAATACTGTAGTATTGTGGAATCAAATATTAGCCAATCTGACAAGTGTGAGGTGGTACCTCAGAATTATTTTAATTTGCATTTCTCTAACACAAAAGTGATTTAGAACACTTTATCTATAGATGGCTTCGATTTCTTCATCTGAAAAGAGCCTGTTCATATTCTTTGATCATTTGTCAATTGAGGAGAGCCTGTATTCTTATAAATTCAGTTCTCTATATATTTAGGAAATGAGGCCTTTAGAAAGGGCCCCACATGTGCAAGAATGTTTGTGGCAGCTCTTTTTGTGGTGGCTAGAAACTGGAAACTGAGTAGATGCCCATCAGTTGGAGAGTGGCTGAATAAATTATGGTATATGAATGTTATGGAATATTATTGCTCTGTAAGAAACGACCAACAGGACGATTTCAGAGAGGCCTGGAGAGACTTGCATGAATTGATGCTGAGTGAGATGAGCAGAACCAGGAGATCGTTGTACATGGCAACAACAGTACTATATGAGGATCAGTTCTAATGGACATGACTCTTCAACAATGAAATGCTTCAAACCAATTACAATTGTTCAGTGAAGAAGGCCATATGCACTCAGAGAGAGGGATGTGAAATGTGGACCACAACATAACATTTTCATGTTCTCTATTGATGTTTGCTTGCATTGTATTTCCTTTATCGGATTATTCTCTCTTATAGATACGATTTCTCCTGAACAAAAAAAATGATGTGTGGCAATAACTATACATATATTTGATTTAAGTATTCTAACATAATTATCATGTAATGGATATCCTGCTATCTAGGGGAGGGGTGGGGAGTAGGGGGGGAAAATTTGTAACAGAAAGCTTTGTAAGGGTTAATGTTTAGAAATTACCCATACATATGTTTTGCAAATAAAAAGTATTAATATAGAAAAGAAAAGAAATGAGGCCTTTATCTGGAACACTTGCTATGAAGATGGTTTCTAAGCTTTCTGCTTTCTTTTTAATCTTGGTTGCATTTGGTTTTGTTTGTGCAAAAGCTTTTTAGTTAATTTAATTAATCAAAATTAACTATTTTACATTTCATAATTCTTTTTTTGATCATGAAGTCTTCCCTTTTCCATAGATCTGAAAGGTAGACTATTCTTTGCTCTTTTAATTTGCTTATGGTGTCAAACTTTATGTCTAAATCATCTACCATTTTTATGTTATAACTTCTTTAAGAATTTGGATGTTATACCACTTTGTTCACATGTATTTGGTATTGATATTACTTCATTTTTCTATGGTACCTTTTATTTTTTTTTTTAAGAGGAAACCCAATTATATATATATATATTTTTTTTGTTAATAATTGATTTTTTTTATTTGCATAACATATGTGTGGGTAATTCTTCAACAATAACCCTTATGAAGCTTTCCGTTACAAATTTTTTCCCCCAACTCCCCACCGCTCCCCTAGATGGCAGGATATCCACTACATGTTAATTATGTTAAAATATTGGCAAATCGAATATATGTATACATATTTCCAAACTTGTCATTGTTGTGCAAGAAAAATCTTGTCTACACAAACGATATATCAGATAAAGGAAACACAATGTAAGCAAACATCAATCAAGGAGTATGAGAATGTTATGTTGTGGTCCACATTTCACATCCCTCTCTCTGGGTGTATATGGCTTTCTTCAGTGAACAATTGGAGGTGGTTTGAAACATTTCATTGTTGAAGAGAGCCATGTCCATC